>VMDO01039597.1:0-12572 GCA_007922755.1 Pedetes capensis
AGATCATTTTCAAATGACTCAATCTATATTTCTTATTATATTTTCAATTCCCTTGTTATTTCAATATATTACTTAATATACTATTTTCCATATATAATTCTAAAAACTGGAATCTATGTAGCTCTAATTTTTATTGTATTTTATTGCTGTTTCTTATGTTACTTGTTTCTTTGGATATTTTACAATTTTTAATTACATAGCTATACTCATCAACACTGTTTATAGAGATATTTTCGGGGTTCATTTGTTAATGTGATCCCCCGCAGAAAAGTTATATTTGATTTTGTGAAAAGACTTAGGAAACTTCCAGTCATTTTAAAACAAATTCTCAGAGTGGAGTTTTCTTAAACCTATGTTGTTGTTAGATGCCGTTGAGTCGGTATCCGACTCATAGTGACCCTCATAGGGTTTTCAATGGCTGACTGTTTCAGGATTGCCATGGGAGTGGATTGCCAGGCCCTTGTCCCATTTTTGGGGTGCTGGGAATTGAATTTGGGACCTCAGAGACTGCAGTGCAGCACTCGACCAACTGAGCTAAATCCCAGCCTCTTAAACCTATAGGTAGTGAGAATTTGAGCCTTCAGTCAGGTGGAAGTACAGCTTACGGTTATAAATTCTCAACTTTTCCTCTCTCTAGGACCTATAAGAAGACAACCAAGTTTCTTAAGTGCTTCCTATTTGAGGTACTTTGTTCAGTCAATGTTTTTACAGTATATAGTTTTTCAGGGTTCCTAGCCCTATGTTGGCTGTTTCTGATTTGACAACATGCCTTCTCTGGGCCCTTGGTTTTGTCTCTTTCCCCTCAGGTGAATGTAAAAACAAGAACTCTAAATCACTAAGGTCAGCAAGGGCTTTAAAATCAGTTGCTTTCCCACTCTTTACCTGGATGTGACTCACTTCACACTCCACTTTTGGTCTGTAAGGATATGGTTTACTTTCCTGAAAAACAGCATGGTTTTCAAATAATTACTGTTTTTATGTTTGTTTGTTTAAAAGGTAACAGGCAGGGTGTTTTGTAGTAGGAGATCATTGTTGCTATTGCTTTTAACTGGGTTATCTAGTCTGCCATATTCTCAGGAACCATTTGATTTTTTCCTGTCTTTTCTCTCAATCTCATCTTAGCTTTGTACAGAATGCAATGTTTTAACAAAGAATCCCAGTTTTCATCATTAATCTCAGAAAGACATGATTAATGTCTAGAAGCAATTAATGTCTAGTGAGAATAAAGATATTCAATAATTTTCAATGATTTACAGTCAAATACACTCTTGTTTCTAAGTCTGGGCATGCTTGAGAAGAGCTCCCCCTCTCCACACATGCTTCACGTCTACCTTTATTTCTCAGAAGTAGGAAAAAGACTAATCAAGCTTTCACTTCATACCACTGGGGACCTAACATGTTTATTGACCATCACCAATTAACATGTACTTTCTCCATGACTGAGGCATTATTATGTTTTGTAGAACAGGAATACGCAGCTTGGAGAGGCTTGATAGGTGGTCCAAGGTCACAGTGAGGCAGAGCCAGGATGCTGATTAAATGCAGATATGCCTGACTCCAAACTTCAAGCTACTAGCCAATGTACTACCTGTCTGCTTCCTTAATACCCCTATTTAATCGAGCAATAATTTATTTTCAAATTAATAATTTTCCATTTTTAGAAATTTTTGTGAAAATCTACTTTAAAATTTTTGCAAAAACATTTTATTTGTTCAATCAACACTTTGCCTATATTAAATAGAGTAATTTTCAAAGCACTCTTGCATGTGTATTCACAGTCATTCAGTGTCATGTATTTGACAATCTTCATTGCCTGAAGGGTAAAGCAGACATAGAGAAGTTTCATGATTTCCCAGGGCAATTCATGCACAGAGGCTAGTTTCTTTGCAGCCAAACTAGGCCATTCTATTCTTCATCCTCATCCCTCACTTTTAATTGCATTTGGAAAATGACAATTCCCTCACAAAAACAAAATAAAACCAACCAAATGAACAAAAAATAAGCTGAAAATACTAGGCATCTAGTAGGCCCTGAAAGATGATGAAGTCAAAGCAGGAAGCCTACAGCCCAGTCTCAGTTGCAGAGAACCTTGAGTGTTGGATGTGGCTCACTGGCTCTGCTCCTGAAGACTACAAAAATAGAGAAGGAAGGAGAATGACATATGACTATTCGGCACCCTTTAATCCCAAACCATTGCCTACATTACTGGTCTACTCCTCTACGACTGAGTATATGTTATTACAGGAAAGTTTATAAAAATGAGTGTGATTACTATATGAATATGAAAAATTATGAAGAAACATTTTTGGCATAACAGTGTTAATCTTACATTTATATATTAATCTTGTGGCTTAGTGCTGTGTCTGATCATAAATACATAAAAATACTTGCATTCCTTTACCATTTTATATTTATTCATGGGATCTGGAAAATGTTCATTTTTTTAAAAAGTACTTATAAAGTATTTGCCTTTTTAACATTTTTTAACTAATAAGTCTTGATATAGGAAAAAGTTAACCTGCTAGTTCAACTCAATTAAAACTCAATTTAAAGGTAAGGTTCAATTTATAAACTATCCATGGAGGACTATGGGCCCTCTGCTGAACACTATGATAGTTCACCGATTCTTCCCAGGTTGGTGTTCTTTACAATGGGGATGACAAGCCCTGTGTCTCTCACATGGCTGTTGTGGAGTCTGGAACAAATACTACTTTAAGTGATCTAATATGTAAACAATATGTAAAGTTATTACTGCACCAGAGGAGCAGGCAAAGTCTCTACCCTCAAGGAGTTTACAATCAGGTAAGTAGAATGTACTCAAGTCATTTAAGTAGGACAGATCAAAATGTCCACTGAAAAGCTGGGTGTGCTGGCTCACACCTGTAATCCCAGCAACTTGGGAGGTAGAGGCAGGAGGATCACAATGTTGAGACCAGAGACAGTCTGCATAATTTAGTGAGACCTTGTCTCAAAAAAAAAAGTAAAAAATAGTCTGGGGGTACAGCTCAGTGGTACAGCGCTTGCAAAGCATGCAAGTGTGAAGCCCTGGGTTCAACACCCCAGTACAAGAAAAAAAAAAAAAAGCCACTGAGGTCCTTACAAAAAGTCTGCCATCTCTTATCCAAAAAGTATTGGGCCAAGTGCATTTTAAAATACAGAATTCTTCAGGTTATAGGAGGGCAATATAGGACATACACAGTATATCCAAAGAAATCTCCATATTAAAGTACATTCATGTTTCTATAATAAAACACACACGTGTTTATACTTTTGTTTGGATAAATAAAGATCATGAAGAGCCTCACATCAGATTGATTGCAAGGGAGGTTGTATGTTTTTTGTTTTCCTTTTGTTGCTATTTGTTTATATTTTTGCTTTTAAAGCTTTCAAGACTTTAGAATTATGAATAAGGAGTATAAATGTCAGGAATATTTTACTAATACAGTTACTCATCATATTTGCTATTCCATCAATTCTATGTACCTGGATATGAAGTTAAGTGGTTCTCTTTCTGTAATATTTAGAGGCCAGCAACAGGCAATAGAACCCCCTGAGTAACTTTCTGATGACATACCCCAAGGCTCTGGGATCCCATTTACTTGGAGAAGAACTCAGAACTCTATTTTCCCTGAAGTCCTATGAATGATTTGTTCCATATCCTTCATTGAAAACCACAGTGTGAAGTGAAAATGTACTAAAATATATATTTGTTTTATATCTATGAGTCTTAATAGGATAAGAAATTCACCTAATAAGAATATTTCATGTAAAATTAACCGTTCCTCAAATTCAAAGTTGCTTTTTCCAAAACTTTGGTGTTTGAGATGCTACTAGAAAGGGTCTAGATATCATAAAAGTGAGTTGTTGATTTTATTAAAATATTTATTTTGAGTTGCTATTTTTAGTATTATTACTTTCCCTATATGGATGCTTTTACAGTCTGAGCCTGCACTGTGTGCACAGCTCATAGGAACCAACTGTTGGTCTATATCTGGTAGTGTTTCATCTCTTTTCAGCTAAATGAGAAATTTAATCCACTTTTGGGATAGACCTATGATGCCTTCTCTAAAAAAGTTATGCTTGATTGTTGTTGTTGTTAGGTGCCGTCGAGTCGGTATCCGACTCATAGCGACCCTCATAGGGTTTTCAATGGCTGCCTGTTTCGGGATTGCCTTGGGAGTGGATTGCCAGGTCCTTCTCCCATTTTTGCGGTGCTGGGAATTGAACTTGGTACCTCAGAGACTGCAGCGCAGCGCTCTACCCACTGAGCTAAATCCCAGCCCTATGCTTGATTACTACTCACTTATAAACAGGTAACTCCAATTCCAGACAATTTTTAGCCATCTCATCTACCACATAATTTCCAAGAATTTAGAAGGAATAACATAAACTCTGGGTATTTATTTATAAAATCTCATTTTTCCAAAATATATCTCTCTATAGGAATACACACAAGCTGATTTCAGCAGTCTTTCTAAGTTTTTATGTGTTGAAGAACAGATGTACACTACAGCTTTACTTTGGCTACCTAATGTTTCTGAACCTTTTATAATTTTTCTTTTATACAAAAGAGCTTTATGCATTGCAAGTTATCAAAATTTTTATTTTGTTCTAGAGGAGTTGAAAGGAAAAATTTTGTTTTCTTTCAGATATGGCATGCTGTCATCTCTTTTTTTGTAGAGTACAAGCAAGCTAATAAGATTCACGCTCATGATAACATGAGCTTAAGGTAAATACTTTTATTTCCTAGAGTATTCTATTGTGTAGGAGCAAATCTAACATTCTTTTAGTGTCTCAAGCTTATCAAAGCCATCCTCTCATATCTTTACATATTTTCACTGTGATAACAAATCCTTTCATACTGAACAGAGAAATACTGTTTTCTGTAATAACAGTTGATAGAAATATTCCTATTCCTATAAAAGAGGTATTTGAAATAAGTATTAAGAATGCAAAATAAGTCTATTCCTAACTTTGACAATTATATGAACATGGAAGTCATTAATTCATTTATTTAATAAATATTAAGAATTATCTATTGGTAAAGCACTCTTCACAGACTCTTGGGCTACATCAATGAAAATAAACCAAAATTACAGAGTTTATATTCTAGTAGGAGAATCAAAAGTTAAACAATTAACATAATAAGTAATTGATATGTTATACAATGATAAGTGACAAACGAAAGAATGTGAGTGTGGAAAGGCAGACAGGAGTGCCAGGAGGAGGCAGCAGCAGAAACAGATGGTAGCCATAATACTTGGGGTGGTAAGGGCAGGATTCATTGAGAAGACAGTATTTGAGCAAAATGGACAGCAGGTAGTACATGCCATGTACAAAATGCAGAGTAGTAGAATCCAGGAAGCTTGTTACTCAAGACTGTTCATTCCATTATTCATCACCTCTGAAGACAAGAGTCATGAAGCCACCAGTAGCTAGTAAGAAGCCACTTGGCCCCGTAGTTCCTGGGATTGGCATCTGTAGGGCTAGTTTTCTCTGGAAAGTATAATAATCTGCCAACACCTTCAGATTCTGTCTCTTTACCACCACGTTGTGAGGCCCTTGAAATAGTTAAGCAATAAAATGCACCAAAACTGAAACCAGTGCCAGAAAAGCACACACACACACACACACAAACTAGATTAGTGCAAAAGGTAAGCAGAAAAGCATAGAAGTTGTTGGACATTTAAATTCAAGATGAAAAAGTCAATGAAAGAGAAAACAGAACACCACGATTAAACAAGAAGCCCAAATCAAATATAAATAAATTCAGATATGGAAATACAAGCTCATATTGGCCAGTTGATTTAATGGGATCCATAGGGTCTGTGTTTATGGGTTCCTGCCTCATTAAGATTTCCCCAACCATTTTGTAATACTTTATAGCCCCCATGTATATATGTTCTAGATGGAAGTGTATGTACATCTTGTCCTCCCATATACCAGGCTGGATTCTTCTACTCCATTCCCAGATTCACCCAGAAAAGAATTTAATTTCATCAACTGTCTCTTGAAATAGAAAACTAGCCATATTGATTCTTCCTTAGAGGTAGTGGCTAGACAGATCAATGGTAAGTGAATCATGGGTGAGAGCACCATGAGTCAGTTTGGATATTACAGAGGGTCTCTTGGCTCAATATTTGCACACTCTACTCTTTGCATGAAGGAAAAAAATAAGAAAAAAAATACTGCTGATCAAATGGAGTCATTTCAAGCAGGTGATTGATCTCAAACATGAGGACGTAGTACATTGCCTGAAAAGTGTCTACTGCTTTTTGTTCTACTAATGACTCAAGACTCAGCACAAATGCAATATACTCATTGTCTCCATTAGACTAAGAGTTTTTCCAGGTTACAAATCCCATCTTATTGCATCTGAATTGCCCCACACTTTCTCTGGCACATAGTATTAATTCAAAAATCATTTCTGGGTGTAAAACATTAAAAATATATAGCTAGTGCCCTCTAAGGACTTTCAAATATTTGAAAACTGATTAAATTAACTAATGAAGATCCTACTAATGGCATTAGTTCTAAAGGGTATGAGAAACTTTGCATAGCCAGACCTACTCTTCTAGTGTATAATATAAAGTAATAAACTTTTTAAAAATATAAAAGATGAGAATTTTGCTTTGATAAGCATATAGATCAAAAGGACAGATAAAACTATGAAAGATCATGACGACCTTGATTTTTTTCCCAATTACTTTTCTCCATCTGGATTGGATTAATATGGGAGAAATAAACATGCAAATATAAAAATATGGATATGATTAAAAACACATATACATTAGTTTTAAGAAGCCTCCCTCATGAAAGGCCATCTGTGCAAAAAAAAAAAAAAAAAAAAAACTAATATGTACAAAAAATCTTACCTGTCTTGAGAATTAAATAAGGATGTCTAAACATAAAATTATCACTGGTCTACTAGAAGACTATTTTATACATCCTCCCAGCTTCTCCCACTGTTCAAGTCACTCCCAACACATAAGTTAGGCCTGCTTAAGGGTTGGGTAACTTCTTCAGCCCACCAGAGAACCACTCTCAAGTAGCACTCTCATGAATTGAAAATGTCAAGTACTTCAAAATCCTGGAGAACACAAGCACCTAGTAATGGTGCTTTGGGAGACTGGAGCAGAAACCCATCTTGCTTTTCTATCGCCATTATTGTCTTACTCTTTTTTAAAAATACATTCATACCCTTTGTTCTTTTTTATTTTCTTCCACAGGAAGGTTATGAAATAAAGAATACTAAGCTAGCCTGTCTATTATTGTTGTTAGGTGCCGTCAAGTCGGTGTCCGACTCATAGCGACCCTCTGTGCAACAGGGGAAACACTATTGTCAGTGCTTCTCTGCTGTTCATAGGGTTTTCAATGGCAGATTGATTTTTGGGAGGGGGTTGCCAGGTCCTTCCCCCAAGCCCACAGCATCTGGTGTTCCCAGGTGGTCTCCCATCCAGGTACTAACCAGGCCCGACCCTGCTTAGCTTCTGAGATCTGATGGGATCGGATGCCACAGGGCTACAGCTGCAGGCTAGCCCGTCTATTAGGCACAATAAAATGAGTGTTATGGTCTATGCAATGTGGCATCTCAAAATTACTTGAAACTGAGCAGAGTCCTGACTATTACTAGATTTTTAAAACATATGCTCCTTACAAAAATAGGCTATTGTGATGGTAAATCATTCTCATTTTCACCTTCTATGTTCTATAGGAAAACTGGCTAAGTGCAACACCACATATGGAGATGTTTGGCAGTGAGCAATTCACACATTTGTGCCTCCCTCTCTGCATCTGTCCATGTGCACTTAACAGCTCAGAGAGAATCTGCAAAGTTGGCTATCAATTAAGCAAACAAATTATAGAATGAAGGATACCACTCTGATTAGACTATCCTTTCTTGTTTTGCCAACCCTAGGTCTCTGGAGGAAAAAAAATCTCCATTCTGATTACTTTCATAGGGAATAATGATCACTGGGAAGGAAGATCAGCAGCGGTTCTAAGACTCAGCTGTCAGTTTTGAGACCAGAAAGGCTTCCATGGTACCCTAAGAGCAGATGTCAAAATCCTAACCACACCTCATTATCAAGACTCCCAAAGGCCTGTCCCACAAAAAATGAGGTTTTTGGCAGAGATTCTAGCCAAATGATCTGCTGATCATTCTTCCACTTGCTGAAATGTCCTCAGGAATTCCTATTTGGTATGTATTATTTTCTGTTTCAGATTTCTGTAGAACACTCTGGTGACCTGTTTAAAAAGTGCTGCTTTGTGTCAGAATGGGTGGTAGGTGGCATGTGGGAAAGGCATTAATAATAGCACTATAAAAAAAGTCTTGAGTATTTGCAAATATACCTAAATTGTTTCTACTTTATAAACACATATACACACATATATAACTTTAGTCTGTATGGGATTGAGCAGGAGAACTATATAAACTTGTTTTTTCTCACACATACCAGATATTTTTTCTATGTAACATGTTAAATAGAAGTGGGTAAACCCTAAACAAATCACCCCAAATCCATGATTTCATAAAGCAGGGACCATCTACCTGATTCTAGAACAACAGAAAGTCAATGTTATTCACAGTACATGAGGAAATAAGTACTAGGATATTTGTATCATATAAATTAAGAATAATTTTTCCAATGATCAAAACATGAATAAGTTATATGTACACAATAAAAATTCACTGCCATAACATTGTTGTTGTTAGGTATGGTGGAGTCAGGTCTGACTCATAATGATTCTACGTACAACAGAACAAAACACCCCCCAATTCTGTGCCAGGCACATGATCATTTTTATGTTTAAGCCCATTGTTGCAGACACTGTGCCAATACATCTAGTTGAAGGTCTTCCTTTTGCATTGAGTTGCCACTCTCCCAAACCTGATGTCCTTATCCAAAGATTAGTCCCTCCTGACATGTCCAAAATAAATAAGATGCAGTCTAGACATTCTTACTTCCAAGGAGCACTCTGGTTGCACTTCTTCTAGGACAAATCTGTTGGTTCTTTTGGCAGTCCATGATATATTCAATATTCATCTCTAGAACCATAATTCAAAGGCATCTTTTCTTGTCTCCCTTATTCAATGTCCAGCTTTCATCATCATGTGATGCAATTGAAAATACCATGGCATGAGTCAGGCACACCTTTGTTTTCAATGTGAATTCTTTTCAACACTTTAAAGAAATCTTTTGCAATAGCTTTTCCCAGTGTAATGCATCTTTTGATTCCCTGACTGCTGCTTCCATGGGTATTGATTGTAGAACCAAGTAAAGCAAAATCTCGGACAACCTTGATTTTTTTCTCCATTTATCATGAAGTTGCATACTGACCCCGTTGTAAGGATTTTTGTTTTGTTGATGTTGAGTCACAATCCATACTGAAGGCTGTAACCTTTGATCTTCATCAATAAATGTTTCAAGTCTTCTTCACTTTAAGCAAGTAGACTTGTTTCTTTTGCATAATGCAAGTAGTTAATGAGTCTTCCTCTAATCATGATGCCACAATCTTCAAAAGTTCCAGCTTCTCAGATTATTTGCTCACCATAGAAATTGAAGAGTTACAGTCTTGACTTTAAACCAGGCAGTGTTTCCTTGTTCTGTTCAAATAACTGCCTCCTGGTCTGTGTACAAATTCCTCATAAATATAATGAAGTGCTCTGGTATTCCTATTCTTTGCAATGTTAAACATAATTTATTATGATCCATCCAGCCAAATGCCTTTGCATAGTCTATAAAACATAGACAACTTTCTGGTATTCTTGGCTTTTTGATAATATCCATCTTACATCAGCAATGATGTCCCTGGTTCCATGCCCTCTTCTGAATCTGGCTTGATTTTCTAGCAGTTCCTTGTCTATATACTGCTGCAGTCATTTTTGAATGATCTTTAGCAAAATTTTACTTGTGTGTGGTATTAATGATGCCATAAATGTAAGTTCATGAAATAAAGACTTCTGCTATTGTTAATAACTGACTTTTTTCTTCTATTTTAATGATCTAACTCTCCATAGAAGTTACGAACAGCAGGTAGCAAAAGTCTGAATTATGTTAGAGAATGAAGCTTAAAATTAATAATTTTTCATCACTATGTTTTTCTACAAGTAGGTTAGAAAATCATGGTCCAACGTTTGTGATTGAATATTTTGGTCCAGCTCAGTAAGCTTAGCCTAGGAGGCATTGTTCCTTTAACCATTGTTTCAGCAATTATGCTTTGCATGGTCCCAGGGCCAGATACTTGAATATTCTCTGGAGATACAAAAGCAGACAAGATATCAACCCTTATCAAAAATCTGAGAGAGAAATACAGACAGGCAAGTCAATGACAACCAGTGGAAATGTGAATAGATTACTCTGCAGCACAGAGCAAGAGCATCACAGTGACACTGAACCATATTGAGGGAATCCTCCTGAAAGAGGTGACACAGTGATTTCAAAGAATGAGTTAGGGCGACCTTAAGAAACAAAGAAAGGGGCACTTTAGGCAGAGAGACCTAAGGGAAAAGTACGAGTTCTTAGTATAGGAAGTTATGTTTCAAATGATCAGGGTTGTATTGGTTTTCTATTGTTCCTATAACAAATCTCTACAGAGTTAGTGGCTTAAAACAAGATGCATTTAGTAGTTCCCAGTTGTGCAGTCAGAAAATGAGGCACAGTGTGTTTTTCCTGATTGTCTATCCAGGTTTCACAAAGCTGAAAACAAGGTATAAGTGGAACTGTGTTCCTTTCTGGAGGCTCTAGGGAAGGAGTTGCTTTCAAGTTCATTTTGGTGGTTGGCAGAATTCAGTTCCATGCATTTATAGGACTGAAGTCCCTCCTTCTTTGTGGGATGAAGGCTGGGATTATTCTCAGGTTCTAGAGGCCATCTTCTTGCTCTCTTTCCTCCATCTTTAAAATAGGGAATGGATGGTCACATCCTTCTCATGCTTGGAGTCAATCTGAACTGCCCTTCTGTCTCATGTCTCCTGTTCCATCTTACTAACTTGTAAGGCAGGCTAGTTTAGACATTAGTTGGCAAAAATGGAGGCAAAAGGGGATTCAGAAAGGCTCTGGCAAAAGGATGAAAAAGTGTGAGATGGAATGTAGAACCCTGAAAGAGATACTGTTCAAATGTATTCTGATGCACTCTACATCCAAGCTGCACTCAATGACTGCCTGAATTCTAAAGATTCTAAGACGGTCACCTAAGGACCCAGCCCTTTCAAACTGGACAAGTCCTCTAACTTATCTTACAAGACAAAGGCCACAGGTGTAAGGCTTTTCACCCTCCCCAAGACCCAGATTCTACTGTAAGACTGACATTTGAGCCTGAATCTGGGCAGTTGCCCTTGATTGCTGTCTACCTTCACATCTTGAACGTGTATTACTTAATATTTGTTCTAGATTCTCTATCTTTAATGAACCTAATGTATATTCTCTACAATAACCTCTGGGTCAGGTATAAATTCATTTATATGCCAAATACAAGGACCGAGGTTTTTCTGCTGCTAGACTCCTGGACTCCAGGAATGTTGCCTGGTGAAAACACTTCTGCCCTTTTCAGTTGCTTTTAAGGACTCACTTGATGTCATTGGGCCCACCCAGAGAATCCAGGCCAATTTTCCTATTTTAAGGTCAGCTGATCAGTAAGGTAATTTGATCCACAAAGACTCTTCCTCCTAGTACCTAGATTAGTGTTTGAATAAGTAAGGGACAGGAATCTTGTGGGACAGTTTTAGAACTAGTCACTTCTTGGATGTACGTTTTATACCTTGGGAAGATCTTGTTGAATGTGAAGGAACCAGCGAGTCAATGAGTATGTAGAAAAGAGGAGATTCTGTCCAATTAGAACATTAACTATAGGCTCCCTCACTTCTTTACATGCTGACATTCAGGCCAAAGATACAAATCCGTCCCCTTTCTCTTCCCTTCTCTCACCACGTGATTTGATTGCATGTTAATGTTTTGTGACCTTATTTCGTTTACTTTGACTTTGATCCTATTTCTTAAAACTGTTTTCACCTGCATAAAACCATTCTTCATGTTCTCTGGGCACTGAGAACTTGTTTCAGTTTATAATTAAAATAAGTTCTCCCAAAGGCCACAGTCCACAGCTCTCTAAGCTTGTCCATGTGATAGTAATTGTACTGCAGGAAGTAGGCAAAGATATGTTGAGCATGTGCCTTTAGTACAGCTAAAGAACTTTATAATTTATATTTTATAATTAAGCATGCTTAATGTCTAGCTTTGTCACTTAAAATAGACATAATCTCAACCATAATACAAAGAAAACAAATATTCAAATTAAAAGAACAGTGAGATCAGTAAGATTATGGCACAGCATGTCTGGAGTATATGATAATTATATTGATATTCATTCATCCAATAATAGAAAATACCTAAATAAACAAGGACATGTTTATGTACTTTCTAAATAATATAGCCTTTAGTAATAATTCTCTCATATAAGTGGACAAAAATATTAGAAATACACTAAAAGTTTAACTGTAATTATTTCTAGCTAGGGATTATTGGCAGCTTTTGCATTTTTCTTCATGCATTTTTGAATTTTCTAAATCCTACATA
>VMDO01039598.1:0-12571 GCA_007922755.1 Pedetes capensis
AGTCGGTATCCAACTCATAACGACCCTCATAGGGTTTTCAATGGCAGACTGTTTCGGGATTGCCTCGGGAGTGGATTGCCAGGCCCCTCTCCCATTTTTGTGGTGCTGGGAATTGAACTCGGGACCTCAGAGACTGCAGGGCAGTGCTCTACCAACGGAGCTAAATCCCAGCCCATTTTACCCCATAAGTATGCATAATTGTTTTAGTTTTCAATATATCATAATATTAAAGTAGTAAGTTCATCCCCCTACCTAAACATAGAGGGATAAGAGGTATGGAGATAGATATATTCTGAAGAGAAGAGAAGCTCATGTTAAGTACTTCTGATGTTCAAAATATTTTGATATTATGCATTATGAATGAAAATATTTGTGCATTTGTGTGATTAAAGAAGAGTTCTTTTCAGGGTAGAAATAATCATTTATTGAGATAGGAATTAGCTTAGAGAAGCTAGGTAGGTAAGTCAATGTGGAAAAACAGCAGGAATTCTAAGTAAGAACACAAATTTTAGTGATCTAAATCTGCTCAGGTATTAAGGTTTTCTCTAGTAAAGTGAAGCAACATTGGTATAAAAATAGATAGTAGTTCATTAGGAATAGACGGCTTTGTTTGCTCATTTTCTTTTGTTTTATTTTTACACAGTCCTGGGAAATTGAACCCTGGGCCCAAGCTCGGCAAGTTCTCTATTGCTGGGCTGCACTTTTGCAAGCTGCCTCTGGCCTTGAACCTGTGATTTTCTTGCCTTGACCTCCAGAGTATCTGAGATTACAGATGTGTACCACGTAGTCCACCTAGGCATAGAGTTTGTTGGGGAGGATTAGGGACTAAAGCAGAGGAAGATACTACCACAGAAGAATTTGCTGAGGGTGTGCAGAGCAGGAAAGAAAGCATTGTTTAAGTATCTGGACATATAACAAGTGAGAAGAGAGTAGGATCATACTCTGAAGGTATTATTTAGTGATTAATATTTATGATAACAAATACAAATTAAACTTTTGCGGACTGTAAGCAATGTGGGTACCAAATTGACATATGAATGTATAAATAACTCTTTGCAACTAAATTTAGATGTAAATTTTTGAATTACACCTTAAATATTTAACCTTTCTAAATATTGCTTTGGAAAACAGTTAAGCATAGTTAATTTATTTTGGATGATATTCCACCTAGCATTATAATAATTTAACTAGATGTATGTATATAAAGACTTAAAGGAAAAGAATATTTAATATATTTCTGTGATAAATGTCCAACAAACGTGTTCTTCTCTATTATTTATTATTTTCAAAGTTTCAGTTCATCTTAAGAATATATATATATATATATATATATATATATACATACAAACATATATGTGTATGTATGTATATATGATATATGTATGTGTGCATATATATATATATATATATATATATATATATATGAGGTTAGCTAGTCATAATGACATATGCCTGTAATCACAAGGACTTGAGAGGCTAGGGCAGGAAGACTGTAAGTGTGAGATCATAGGCAGCCTGAACCACTTAGCAAGACACTGTCTCAAAGTAAAAAGTAAAATAAAGGGAGGAGGACTGAGAGTGTGACTAAGTGGCAGAGAAGTTTCTTAGCATATATAAGATGCTGGGTTCAATCATAAGCACCACAAAAATAGATTTAAAAAATAAAGAAAAAAGAAAAAAATCAGTCTTACAATTAAAAATAATTATTTAACTTTGTATGATAGTATAGCAATCTGCCTACATGAATGAAACTCTCATGTTCTATTAAGTACCTTAAAATATATATGACAATGGAATTAGATTTTTCAATGTATATTCTCCCAAAGTATAATTTAAGAATTGGCTGGGATTAACTCAGTGGGTAGACTGCTACGCTGCAGTCTCTGAGGCCCCGAGTTCAATTCCCAGCACCGCAAAAATGGGAGAAGGGCCTGGCAATCCACTCCTAAGGCAATCCCAAAATAGTCAGCCATTGAAAACCCTATGAGGATCACTATGAGTAGGATATTGACTCAACGGCACCTAACAACAACAACACAGTAAGAATATCATCGTTCCTTATCATCATATAATCCTGTGACAAATGCTGACTAAAGCCATCAGTCTGCACACAATGGATATATAAAATACACGAATTAGTTAATAAAGAGTTTTTGATATACTCAGAATATGTTGATACCATATCAAGCATTGCATTTAACTTAGTTAAACCATTACTGGAGAAATGTTTGCTTAATATCTTAGTTGCTACTGTAAATTCAAAAAAAAAAACAAAGAAGAACTTAATGGACATAATAAATATTTTAGCTTTACTTTTCAATCTATTATACTGGCACTGTGAAGAGATCCCTTAGAGCTTAATTTTTTGTTGAAACAACTGTTAGCCATTTTTAATTATGTAAAATCATCATTCATTCAGTCAAAAAATCCTGTTGAGCTTTTCATATATGCCAAGTCTTCTTGCTGTTTTTAAAAGTACAGAAACGTGGACTAGGAGTGGTAGAGTACTACAAGGAAAGTAGAAGGAAAGAAAAGTATAGTAACAAAGAAAGATAAAGAACACATGCTGCCTTTATGAGGTTTATATTCTAACCTATGCTGAATGGGACAGAGAGCATAAATATGTTCTACAGATATTTATAATGTAGAATGGGTTGAATATTCTAAATATCTAAAATATTTTCTTCTTTATGTTAAAATTTAAAAGAATACTATTAGAGAATTTCAACTCAGGTTATAATAGATATGTATATTTTGAAAACAAAAATATATGGCAATATCTCATAAGTACTAGTTATTTTTGTATTCTCAGTTTTATCAATGTAAGAGCAAGCTTAACACTTTAGCATGAAAATATATAGTCATTTATTATTTTACTGAGATATTTATTGAAATTATATTTAATATAAAGCAGTATATATATTGTTGTTGTTGTTAGGTGCCGTCGAGTCGGTATCCGACTCATAGCGACCCTCATAGGGTTTTCAATGGCTGACTGTTTCGGGATTGCCTTGGGAGTGGATTGCCAGGCCCTTCTCCCATTTTTGCGGTGCTGGGAATCGAACTCCAGACCTCAGAGACTGCAGTGCAGCGGTCTACCAACTGAGCTAAATCCCAGCCCTAGTACATATTACTGAATGTTTTAACCCACCAATATCCATATCCCACATGTATTTTAAGGACAAAGAGATGATGAATACAAAACACTACTCCCCAAATTATACCATTTGCTTACACTACTGATGAAAGTGTAGGTAGTGAAAAATATAATTACCATTATGCAGAAAATATGATTTATTGTAACATTAAAAAGAGGTATGATAAATTTTATAATGGTTTCTATTTAAAAGTGAATATGACCACTGTATATTCTATAAAAATAAGATTAAGATTATTTACTGATATGTCTCAAAGTATGTTTAGGCTACATACAATACCTCATAATTTAAAAAGTATAATTTAAAAAAATTAAAGTTATATATTATGTAATTTAAGGATATATCTATATATTGTCAATGTGTTGTCAATCAATCACATATTAATGACATATATGTGATTAATATGTGATCAATCACATATTAATATGTGATTGATTGACAACAGGCATCTGATTTTTAACAAGTATTTAAAATGGTTTAGACAATCTGTGATATATATTACAGAATATTTAGTAATACCATAGAACTATCTTTGAGGTAGTAAGGAAAGCAATGAAAATTCATAGAGCTACAAAAGTTTGGAAAACAGAAGTCTAGAAAAGGAACATAGAGCAAGGCCTAGCGGTTGCCTGTGAGGTCATTTGTCTGTATCTGCTACTCTGCACCTTTAAATGTCATGGGGCCATATATACCAAAGATAGGAGCCAAAACCTAGGGCCAGCTCAACATAGGGATTTATCTGTTAATTTACTCATCCATGCATTCATTCATTCCTGGAATACTGGCAAATTATCATTGTATATACTTATGGGCACAGTATGATACTATAACATATGTGTATAATATGAGCTAAGTGATTCAAGATGATTTGCATATCCATTACATCTAACACATCATTTATTCCTCCTATTGGACTGAAATACTGTACCCTTTAATCAGGAACTATTAATAATCTCAAACTCCAATGAAAAATTATTTAAATGCTCCTGAACTTACAATGGGGTTGTTGTTGTTAGGTACCGTCAAATTGGGTCTGACTCACTGAGATCCTTTGTAAAACAGAAGGAAAAACTACTTTTTCATGTCTGGAACTGTGTCATTGCTTACCTGTTATTCATAGGGTGTTTGGGCAGTCAGGTAATTTTCCCCAATCCACAGCACCCAGTATTCCCAGATCATCTCCCATCTAAGGACTAACTGGGCCCAACCATTGTTAACATCAGAGATCAGATGGGTTCGTAAACCAGGGTGGTATTGGTAGTATGAGGTTATATTCTAATAAAACCATCATAGGCTGAAAATATAGTAAGTCAAAAATGAATTTAATATGCCTACCTACTAAATGCCACAGCTTAGCCTAGCTCACTGTAGACAGTCTGAGATTTGGCTTTGGCTGTAGATGGAAACAATAGCCTACAAGTGGGCAATAACATCTAACCCAAAGCACATTTTATAATAGAATATTCAATATCTAATGTACATACACAGATGGGCATGTAGAAGGTATGATGGAATGTGAAAATACATCATACAATATCCAAAACAAAATAGCAACACAATAAATTGTAGAGTTGTTTATCTCCATGACTCCATGGTTCACAGGGAGCTGCAACTTGCTGCTGCTGTCCCGGGTCATGAGGAATTACTGCACATTTCTGGAAATTATTTTACCTCATACAGCTAGCCCAGGAGAGATAAAAATTTAAAATTCAATTTATGGTTTCTACTGAATGCGTATTGCTTTTGCAACATTGTAAAGTTAAAAAATCTTAAGTCAGGGATGACTGCACTCTCTCTCAGAGGGAAACAATAAGGAAGATTTCTTCTTTCAGCCTCAGCTTTGGATGTAGGTAGAAACAAATTCTCCACTCAGAATTCATGACCACAGACAAAGATCTCAAAAGATTTGAGGCTGGAATTCATATTATCTGGATGGCATAAAAAATAAAATAAAATGAGAACTCATTTTAATGGTATCTGATTTTTTTCAGTACATGGCAGAATCAAGAATAATGATAATCCTCATCCTTGTCGTTTCTAGAATATACCTTAAACTTAGACTTCAAAGTATAGCCACAAGTTAAAATGATGATGCAGAATAGAAAAAAAAATGTAAGTGAATACAAAAGTAAGCACTGCTTATCAGTAAGTAGCGTGTTTGCTGAGTATTTAAATTTTCCCTTCTATATGTGACTAAGCCTGCAGTGGTAGCCCTGTGGCATCTGATCCCATCAGATCTGGGAAGCTAAGCAGGGTCGGGCCTGGTTAGTACCTGGATGGGAGACCGCCAGGGAACACCAGAAGCTGTACGCTTGGGAGAAAGACCTGGCAACCCCCTTCCAAAAATCAATCTGCCATTGAAAACCCTATGAACAGCAGAGAAGCACTGACAATAGTGTTTCCCCTGTTGAACAGAGGGTCGCTATGAGTCGGATACCGATTCGACGGCACCTAACAACAACAGCAACACTATGTGACTAAAAGTTGTTACCAATAATGAATTCAAAGCATGGTGAAGGAAAACCAAAGAGTGCATTCTACCCTCACTTCTGTCATTTACTAGACCTGTCATAACTGAAACTCTATAAACTTGAGCTTCTCCTCAAAACATCTAGCACAAGAAGAGAATAATCAGTCAGTCACATGATTGAAAAGATGTGATGAGTCCCAAATGGAAAGAATGCAGAACATTTGTCAGTAGGTAGCCTAGTAGTCCAATCACAACTGTAACTTATGGTATGACATAAACAATGTAGATTTTCCTACCTCTCTGAGACTCAGAATTTTTATGAAATCAAGAAAATAATGGCCCATCTTATAGCATTATCACAAAACTGAATGAAATAACTTGTTAAATTTTTAAAAAGACAAAATCTATGCAAATTTGCTGATGTATATAGTTATCAGGAGATTGTAAATGGGTGTGAATAATAAAATGTGTAAACAATTATTTTCTTATATATTTTAAATAATTGATTGGATTTTCTTATTTATTTTTCCCTTATTCACATGAATTCATTGGAAATTGTAAATTAGTAAAACAACTCTAACTCAACCTTGATTAGGAGGGACTTGAAATTAGTCTATCCAACAACAACAAGGAAATTTGAAACGTATTGTGTATATCAAACATTTTACAGAAATTCACACAAGGTTAAACATTCTATCCACTATAATATATTTAATTACTATTGACTTACACAGAAATATGAGGTCTAAGAGTTAATATTTCCACTAGATAATAAAATATATCTCAAATGTTTAGTGTGATCGAAGGTTTTGCTTTTAAAAATAAACTGAAAAAGTACAATATAATAGAAAGAAAATGTGAATAAATCCAACATTTGATTGCAAACAGAACATGAGAAAAAATAAGTTGTATTTTAATAAATCAATTTTCACACACATACTAATCACATAGAACTATAATTTCTCCTAACACAGACAACTATTAAATGAATTATGAAATTTTTAATTATTCTCATGGGAATGGGTGCAGAAAAATGTCCTTGGATGAAAAAAAATACTTTTTGGCTCTCAAGAGTTCACACTAAGTAGGGCTTTGTGATTTGCACAGTTTCATTTTATGCTACATGAAATAAGATATTTGAAAATGAAATTGATCATACTACACTTGTTGGCTAGACCACTGGATAAATTTGAAAACTTTTGATCAAATCTAATTAAAACTAAAACTAGTGGTGCACATATTATGGAACAACTTTCCCTAGTATGGATCTATTTAAAGGAAAATCTCATTAACTTTGCTGCTGGTCCCTTTGAATACAGAAAAGAAGCATGCATGATGTGTCTGTTATTATCTTTCTTCAGTACAAACTCATAAACTCTCCACTCATATGCTAGAAGAATACAATTAGCAAAGAGAGAAGTATTTCATTATAGATGGAAGAGAAATATGTCATATGTTTGAAAGACTTTATATATATATAAATGAATATATATACAATGTATGTTATATATACTTTGCACTATACAGTATATATCTGAAAGAATTAGATTCTTAAAACAAAAGTATGTATAAACTAAAAGAAATAAAGAAATGTAATGATTCTATCAAAAAGAATATATAGCACCTAGAGTGTATTGGGGTTATTGGTAACCTCATTAACTTCATATTTTATTAGAACTTTATGGACTGAACAAATTGAAAATTTAGTATTTAATCATAAAAGCATTTGAGAATCATTCTTTTTAGAAGGGCGAATAATGGTGCAAATGTGTCATGCTTTCAAATTCTTTGAGGATTATCAATGGGGAAAATTATGCAAGATGGATCCAGCAGTTGGTGTTTATAAGCTATAGCAAAATTTTAATGGATTTTTCCTATAAAGATTTTTTGTTAGCTATATTTGTGGGGACTAGGCATCTTAAATCTAAATATTCATACTCAAAAAATATTCCTTAGTCCAGCTCTCAAGAGTTAATGTATTAATCTGATAAAACTCATGAAATAGATTTACTGCAACTAAACATAAGCAAATTAAATGACTTATGCTTGACTATAGGCTCTGTTGAGAATAGATATGTGGTAAGTGTATTCACTAGTGTCATTGTAGCAGAATAAAACAACTCAAACCATTTATAGGGAAAGAGGTTTATTGGGAACTCACAGTTAGGGAATCAGTTCCTAATGACAGTATAGCAGGCACGGTGGTAGTGGTGGTGGCAGTGGAGCCTGTGTGAGATGACCTCACAGCATGATGGACCACGAACAGAACAGAGACCAGAGATGCAAATCTAGGGTAAAAACCTACAAAGGACCATAGCCTGAAACCCATGTTTGCCAAAAGTCAATCTCACAAAGTTCCACAACCTCCCAGGAGAGTGCCACCAGCTGGGGACCAAATGACTGAATAGTGGGGGACAATTTAAGTCCAAACCATAACACTAAGTCTTAGTAGTATATTTTAGGGTAGGTATCAACCTCGAAACACTCAGCCATTGAAAACCCTATGAGTGTCGCTATGAGTTGGATACCGATTTTACGGCACCTAACAACAACAACAACAATCATGCACTTATGGGAGAAGGACGTGGCAACCCACTCCCAAGGCAATCTTGAAACAGTCAGCCATTGAAAACCCTATGAGGGTCACTATGAGTTGGACTCGACTCGATGGCACCTTACAACAACAACAACATCATAAATTTACATGTGAGAATGGCCTCCACAATGTACTGTGTCTTAAGAAATGAAATAAAAATTCTGCCTACAAATTTCTAGTAACAGTGGTGATCTTTTTTTTTTTTTTTTTTTTTTTTGGCAATACTGGGTGCTGAATCCAGGGCCTCATGCTTGCATGCTTTGCAAGTGCGGTATCATTGAGCTGCGCCCCTAGCCCATATTTTTACTTTTTGAAACAGGGTCTCGCTAAATTATGCAAACTGCCTCTGGCCTTGAACTTGCAATCCTCCTGGCCCTGCCTCCCAAGTCACTGGGAATACAGGTGTGTACCACCGTGCCCAGCTAGCAGTGATCATATTGAGATTGAGATTATTTTTCATATGGAATATTGAAGCTAGAGTCATGTTTAAAATATATATCCACTACCCACATTCATATATTTATCTTTAACACCACATACTATTCATAAAATCTAATTGTGGAAATATTTATAAATTATAAATATCCCTAATTATTATAACTGCTTTAAGTGTTGTTAGGTGCCACCCAGTCATGTCTGACTCATAGTGACCTTATGTACAATAGGCAAAACACTATTGTCAGTGCTTCTCTGTTGTTCATAGGGTTTTCAATGGCGGATTGACTTTTGGGAGTCAGTTGCCGGGTCCTTCTCCCAAGGCTACAGCACCTGGTGTTCCCAGGTGGTCTGTCATCCAAGTACTAACCAGGCCTGACACTGCTTAGTTTCCCACATCTGATGAGATGGGATGCCACAGTAATACAGCTGTAGGCATGCTCGACATAAGCAACTCTAAACTAAGAAAAATTAAAATCAGTATGAATAACTGGTTTTTCTTATGACATAGGGCAAAAAATCATTTTTTCAATAGAGGTAATTACAGATATAATCACTCTGGCATTTTTAGGTGTACATGAAATTCTATCAATGTGTTCTGTAGGACTTCATTATGGTCACAGTTACTGACAAGATTTTACACAGTTCCTATCTAAGTATCTCATAGTGTTCTCAATATATGGAAATTGCTTCTCTGAGAAACCAAATGAAGGTGGTGTTATATTATTAAATAAAACTTCATAAAGATAGTACCACCACATGTCTGTCAGTTTGCCACACTATGGGGGCTTATGTGTTGCAACGAGGCTGAGAGGTCTGCCACTGTAACCTCAGACATGAGGAAGGTTACCCATGGTGGACAAGTTTGCAGCTGAGCTTCCAGACCAAGACAGACTAGGACGTGGCAAGCAACTGCCGAAACAACTAGCCATTGTAAACTCTATGAACAGCAAAGAGACACTGTCAGATATAGTGCCAGAAAATGCGGTCCCCAGGTTGGAAGGCACTCAAAAGACTACTGAGGAAGAGTTGCCTCCCCAAGTAGAGTCTACCGTGATGATGGAAATGGAGTAAAGCCCCAGGGTGCTCAACTTGCTGATGTGCCATGACTCAAAATGAGGAGAAACAACTGTAAACATCCATGAATAGTTGGAACATGGAATGTATGTAGTTTGTATCTAAGGAAATTAGAAATCGTTAAAAGAGAAATAGAGCACACAAATATTGACATTCTAGGCATCAGTGAGCTAAAACGGACTGGCATGGGCCAATTTGAGTCAGACAATCATATGGTCTACTATGCTGGGAATGATAAACTAAAGAGAAATGGGGTTGATTCATCATCAAAAAAGACATTTCAAGATCTGTCCTGAAATACAATGTTGTCAGTCATAGAATAATATCCGTATGCCTACAAGGAAGGCCAGTTAATATGACTATTATTCAAATTTATGCACCCACCACTAAGGCCACAAATGAAGAAAGGGAAAACTTCCATCAGCTTCTGCAATCTGAAATAGATCGAACATGCAATCAACACATACTGATAATCACTGGTGACTGGAACGCAAAGGTTGGAAACAAAGAAGAAGGCTCAGTAGTTGGAAAATATGGTCTTGGTGACAGAAGTGAAGCTGGAGATCGCATGATAGAATTTTGTCGGACCAATGACCTTTTCATTGCAAATACATTTTTTCAACATCATAAATGGAGACTATACACATGGACTTCACGAGATGGAACATACAGGAATCAAATTGACTACATATGTGGAAAGAGACAATGGAAAAGCTCTGTACAAAATGTCAAAACAAGACCAGGTGCTGACTGTGGATCAGACCATCAACTTCTCATATGCAAGTTCAAACTGAAGCTGAAGAAAATTAGAACAAGTATACGAAAGCCACAGTATGACCTTGAGTATATCCCACATGAGTTCAGAGACCACCTCAGAAATAGGTTTAATGCATTAGACACAAATGACAGGAGACCAGAAGAGTTGTGGCATGACATAAAAGATATCATTCAAAAAGGAAGCACAAAGGTCTTAAAAAGAGAAGAAAAAACGAAAAGACCAAATTACATGTCAAAAGAGACACTGGACCTTGCCCTCGAATGTCCAGCAGCTAAAGCAAAAAGAAGACAGGATGAAGTTAAGGAACTAAACAGAAGATTTCAGAAGGCAGCGCAAGAAGACAAAAACAAGTATTATAATAACATATGCAAGGAGCTGGAGGCAGAAAACCAAAAGGGAAGAACACGCTCTGTGTTTCTCAAGCTTAAGGAAGTGAAGAAAAAATTCAAGCCTCGAGTGGCAGTAGTGAAAGATTCTACAGGCAAAATATTAAATGATGCAGGAAACATCAAAAGAAGATGGGAAGAATACACAGAGTCATTATACAAGAAAGAGTTGGTAGATGACCAACCATTCCAAGAGGTTGCATATGAAGAGGAACCAATGGTATTGAAGGACGAAGTGGAAGCTGCCTTGGAAGAACTGGTGAAACACAAGGCTCCAGGAATTGATGGGATACCACTAGAGATGTTTCGACAAACAGATGCAGCACTGGAGGTGTTCACATGTTTATGCCAACAGATTTGGAAAACAGCTACTTGGCCAACTGACTGGAAGAGATCCATATTTGTGCCTATTCCCAAAAAAGGGGATCCAACTGAATGTGCAAACTATTGGACAATATCATTAATATCACACACCAGCAAAATTCTACTAAAGATCATTCAGGAGTGACTGCAGCAGTATATAGACAGGGAATTACCGGAAAATCAAGCGGGATTCAGAAGAGGGCGGGGAACCAGGGACATCATGGCTGATGTCAGGTGGATATTAGCTGAAAGCAGAGAAGATCAGTAGATGTCTATCTATGTTTTATTGACTACGCAAAAGCATTTGATTGTGTGGATCATGACAAATTATGGATAACACTTCGGAAAATGGGAATACCAGAACACCTAATTGTGCTCATGAGAAATCTGTACATGAACCAGGAGGCAGTTGTTTGAATAGAACAAGGAAACACTGAGTGGTTTAAAGTTGAGAAAGGTGTGCGTCAGGGCTGTATATTTTCACCCAATCTCTTCAATTTATATGCTGCGCAAATAATCCGAGAAGCTGGACTTCATGAGGAAGAACGTGGCATCAAGATTGGAGAAAGACTCATGAACAACCTGCGTTATGCAGATGCCACAACTCTGTTTGCTGAAAGTGAAGAGGATTTAAAACATTTACTGATGAGGATCAAAGATCATAACCTTCAATATGGGTTGTGACTAAACTTCAACGAAACAAAAATCTTTACCCCGGGTCAGTATGCAACTTCACAATCAATGGAGAAAAGATTGAGGTTGTCCAAGATTTTGCTTTGCTTGGCTCTGTAATCAACACCCGTGGAAGCAGCAGTCAAGAAATCAAAGGACTCATTGCTCCAGGAAAAGCTGTGGCAAAAGATCTCTTTAGAGTTTTGAAAAGCAAGAACGTCACATTGAAGACGAAGGTGCGTCTGACTCATGCCATGGTATGTTTCAGTGGCATCATATGGTTGTGAAAGGTGGACATTGAACCAGGGAGACAGAAAAAGAATTGATGCTTTTGAATTGTGGTGCTGGAGACGTCTGTTGAATATATCATGGACTGCCAAAAGAACCAACAAATCTGTCCTAGAAGAAGTACAACCAGAGTGCTCCTTGGAAGCAAGAATGGCCAAACTGCGTCTTACATATTTTGGACATGTAGTCAGGAGAGAACAATCCCTGGAGAAGGACATCATGTTTGGAAGAGTGGCAGGTCAACGCAAAAGAGGAAAACCCTCCACCAGGTGGATTGACACAGTGTCTGCAACAATGGGCTTAAACATAAATAACATCGTTTGCCTGGCACAGAATCGGCAAGTGTTT
>VMDO01039599.1:0-12571 GCA_007922755.1 Pedetes capensis
GTGTTTCTATTGAGCTGATGTTTGGCTTTGAATGCTTGTATATAATTGGAAGAAGTAACCCACTTTTGATTGCCACAGCAGATTCAGTAGAACTATCAGAAATAGTCATGTATATAATTTGTTTAGAGACATAACTACCTTATCTATATATGTTAATAAAATAATTAGTAAGTATCTGCATGGTAGTCTAATAGCACATTAATTTTTTTCTGAAAAAATATAAAAAATATTAGTTTCTAATGTAGAAAACTTATCTATAACATATCATACAATAGTGTAAATAATAGAATCTATATGTGCTGAATACTTACTATATACTGAAGACCAAATTAAATATTTCACATAATTCTCAAATGATCCCTATGAAGTAATGAAAGTTATTATGTTTTTAGAATTAAGAAATTTAGATTTAAAATGTTTCAATAATTTTCCAAGATTACAAATTATTACGTGGTAGGTCCAACATTTAAATTGCAGTGTTTATTTTCTCAAATATGCCATTTAATATGATATTATAGAAGAATACTTAAAACAATCAATAAAAACCTAAAAGTTCTTAGCATCTGGAAAGAGTATCCTCTGCAGATGAAATTTGGGACAAATTCTTAGATATTATAGTAGCAATTGCATTGAATTTTTGTAGCTAAAATACAATAGGTAATAGTGGTTATTTTCAAATAAATCTCAAAGAAGTTAAATACTGAAAGTGAACAAAATATTGAGTCTAGTAAGATTAGGAAATGGAGTAATAATCAAAATAATAACTAAAGCTCTGTTTTAGAAGAGCTGTCCCCATTTTCATCTCTTCTCTCAAAGTATGACTGATAACCATGCATGGATTTTGTGCCCAAGCAAGCAGCTAAAACATGAGTTCTAATACTGGATCATGCTTCTGAGAGAGGATCCCAATGTGAATGTTCAGGCTTGAAAGAGCAGCAAGTGTGAGTAAGGTAAACTCAGACCTCCGTTGGGATTACCAGGGGGATAGAGAGTACCCCAAATATGGCCAGTCCCAGGAGCTCAACTGGACCACTTGGAGGACTGACCCCTCTCCTCTGGGGTGAATGGCCCTTACCCTGTATCCAGGTTACTTCTCTCATTGAATCCTATGGAGCAAGACAGCAATGGGTCACCTTTGCCATATATCCAGATATCTCACTCTTGCTCCCTCCCATTGAGTAGGCCAGTATGGCACCCAAGGTATGATAGCATCTAAAGCCCCCCTGGTGCCTGATTGGTCATTTCTGATCCAACCCTGTTCCTGTGATTGGCTGGCTATCAGGCCATATAAACTCCAGGCCTCAGAGTTCAACAGCCATTATGAACACCATCGAAGAGAAGCTCACTGGGTCCTTGCAGTTCCTGAGGAGCCCAACACCCATATACTCGCCTGCCTAGCCTAGCCTTCAGCCTTCCTCTGACCTTTCTTCATCATACTTCAAACCTCTGGCCACCTCTATCCAACCCTGACCTCTGGATATCCTACAGGGACCAACAGCTTTGAGAGGCAAGACTCTGAGAGTCAAGTGCAGAGCCTCCGAAGTGGAGAAGCCTGAGAGCCAGGAGAGCAATGACACCCAAGATTCTCTGCCCCAGCAGCAGAGACAGCAGCTGAGTGCTTACCTTTCCAACTCCCCTTTTCCCTCTCCCTAATCTTCAGTCCCTTTCCCTCTCTTCTATAAATAAACCCTGGTCCTTTTATCCTGTTCATGCTGCTCTGTTCTCCAGCTACAGCCTCACCACTGTGTGCACTGTTGGGGCACTCACTTCTCTACTTCCATGCACAACACAGAGGGAGAGAAGCCTCAGGGAACCTGACAGACCTCCAAAAAATTTACTAGAAGAATATAAAGATGCACATTCCATTGAATTTAAAAGGATATAATATTTACTCTCCCTTCCTCACCTCTTCTTTAAACTATTCTGATGATTCATTGTGGTTTGCCATAAGGTACAGAGAAAGTACTTAAATCATCATGCTTGCATCATTTTAAATAGCCAAAATTATTTCATAATTTAATTTCATAACAGCCCCCAAGGGAATAAGTAAGGCTGCACCTCAGAGACTTCCAAAATAGGTGAGGTAATATGGATTAGTGAACATCATGTATTTCCATTGCTTTCACTATATCAAGAGGTAAAGAAGATATGACTCTCCAGAACTTCCTAAACTCTTATTTCTGAAAGTTCCATAATTTAATATTCATATTATCTTACTTTGTTGTTAGGTGCCATTGAGTCGGTATCTGACTCACAGCGACCCTCATAGGGTTTGCAATGGCTAACTTTCGGGATTGCCTTGGGAGTGGATTGCTAGGTCCTTCTCCCATTTTTGCGGTGCTGGGAATTGAACTCGGGACCTCAGAGACTGCAGGCTGGGATTTAGCTCAGTTGGTAGAGGGCGCTCTGCAGTCTCTGAGGTCCCGAGTTCGATTCCCAGCACCGCAAAATGGGAGAAGGACGTGACAACCCACTCCCAAGACAATCCCGAAACAGTCAGCCATTGAAAACCCTATGAGGGTCGCTATGAGTCAGATACCGACTCGATGGCACCTAACAACTAACAACAACAATTATCTTACTGGGAGTTTCCCTACTGAAAGTTTGCCTAAATGTAGCCTGTTACTCAACCATTGTAGAATTAATAACTTAAATTCCAGATTATACTCGTTTAATCCATCCTCTCTTTTTGTATTAGTCTGTTTTCTGTTCTTAGAACAAAATACCTGAGGTTGAATATTGTATTTTAAAATAGTTTTATTGAACTCACAGTTTTGGCGTCTGAAAATTAATGTTCATCTGCTTAGCCTCTAGTGAAGGCTTCAGGGTGGATTGTACCACAGTGGTGGTAATAGATATGAGAAAAATCACATGGAGATAAAGGAAGACTGAAGGATTCAAAGACACAGCTTCCACTTACCCTAACAACTTGCTCTCACAAGATCTAACCTGAGTCCCATTAAAGCTACAATAACCTCTTTCCAGAGCAGTAGCCCAATGGTCTAAACGCTTTCTGCTAGGCCTTACCACTTAAACGTCCCACCACATTAACAATGCCAAGATAGGGAAATTTTCAGAACATGAAAATTTTTGAAAAATTCAAAACTTCTACAATTCATAGCAATGTAGACATAGGATATACATTGGAAGTTATTAGGTTCCATCTAGTCAGATCCGACTCCATAGTGACCGTATGATATCATTAATATAAGAACTCAGACTCGTTTGTGACAAGTAACAGTCACATTTATATTATCTATTCTTTATCAAGGCCTAAATTAGATTCTGTGCTTTATCACATATTTACAATCATGTAGGAATAACATGTTTTGAGCTTTCAGAATTTACATCCCTTATATTATTTTCATAAATCTCAAATTTATGTCTTTATTCATCTGATAGAGTACTGTGGCTTGCTTCAGTTATGTATATGTTAATGATTTTATGGTGGAGATGGACAGTAGTTGCTTTCTTTATACTAATATACATATTGCTGTCCTCATAGCTGTTCAATCATTCTTCTAGTTGAATTTTACCTCTTACTACATAAGGTCATATCATGACAGCTACCAATCTTTAGCCATGCAGAAAATGACATTGCTTTAAAAAGGTTGATATAAGAAGCCTAAGTTCTTGAAAGGCTTTGAAGAGTAATGCTGACATGCCAAAATGGATCATGCTATGACTCTGCTCAAAATTATCCATCCAATCCCAATCTTAGAGTAAACCCCAAAATCCTTTAAATAATGTATATAGCAATATACTTCCTTGCATCAATATGACATTCCACTTTTTTTAGGTCTTGGTTCAAATGGTATCTTCTTATTGAGGTCTTATCTGGATACTATATCTAAAATTGCATAATTCAAAATAAATAAATTTTAAAAATTGTGTAATTCTTATCATTCTTGGATTTTTCCCCCACTTTTTTTTTCCTTTATACTTACCACTATCTGGAATTATTAACATTTACTTTTGTTTTTCTCTAACCCACAAGAAGGCAAGTATTGAGAAGTCATATATTTTCTTTTAAAAATAAAAATAATATTTTAATTTAGTAAATTAAGACAGGCTGGTATTTAGCTCAGTTGGTAGATCGCTGCTCTGCAGTCTCTGGGGTCCCAAGTTTGATTCCCAGCACTGCAAAAATGGGAGAAGGACGTGGCAATCCACTCACAAGGCAATCCCGAAACAATCAGCCATTGAAAACCCTATAAGGGTTACTATGAGTTAGATATTACTTGTCAGCACCTAACAACAACAACAAATTAAGACATGATATAAATAAATGGGTGCTGGGATTTAGCTCAGTTGGTAGAGCGCTGTGCTGCAGTCTCTGAGGTCATGAGTTCAATTCCCAGTACTGCAAAAATGGGAGAAGGACCTGGCAATCCACTCCCAAGGCAATCCCGAAACAGTCTGCCACTGAAAACCCTATAAGGGTCACTATGAGTTGTAAACCGATTCGATGGCACCCAACAACAACAACAACAAATAAATAAATGAGACCAGTGTTTCTGTTCACATACTTTCTAGGGTTGTTCTTGCAGTTGCCTTCAGCCAGGAACTCTGCAGCTAAAAATCCAAGGTATCTATTCACCCACCAGATCTCTCCTTGTGGTATCTAATCATTCAGTTATCTTAGATCATGGTGACTAGGAATAAAAAACATGGTACCTCATCGATGAAATTACTCCATGATCTAACATTTCAGACACTGATCAATAATTTTTGAAAGAATTCTGGTTTGGGGCTTGACCACTTACTTAGCACTTAACCACCATGCCACAATCTTCTTGGAATGCCTCTTTTACTTGTGACACTTCAAGGGAAAAGTATAATTTTGTGCATCATCTTCAAGCAGTCAAGACTTATCCTGGTGATGTGATGACCTCTCTCTCTCTCTCTCTCTCTCTCTCTCTCTATATATATATATATATATATATATATATATATATATATGTATGTATATATACATATACATATATATACATATATATATGATATATATATCTCATATATATACAGATATATATACAGATATATATGTATGTATGTATGTGTGTATGTATATGTTGTTGTTGTTGTTAGGTGCCGTTGAGTCGTGTCCAACTCATAGTGACCCTCATATGGTTTTCAATGGCAGATTGTTTTCGGGATTGCCTTGGGAGTAGGTTGCCACGTCCTTCTCCCATTTTTGCTGTGCTGGGAATCGAACTCGGGGCCTCAGAGGCTGCATAGCGGCGCTCTACTAACTGAGCTAAATCCCAGCCCATATATATATATATATACACATACATATATATATACACACACACATATATATGTATATATATAGTTGTTAGGTGTCACCAAGTCGGTGTCCGACTCATAGCAACCCTATATACAACAGATGAAACACTGCTGTTGTGATTTTCTGATAGCAATGAAATGAAAAAACAGAAAGCAAAATAATCAGAATCAAATGAAAAAATACATATGTAAGGCATGAGGCAATCATAAATGACACAAAATATATTTGTACAGTGCTAAAAATTCAGGGCCTGCAGTGGTAGCACTGAGGCATACAATCTCGTCAGATTTTGGAAGCTAAGCAGGGTTGGACTTGGTTAGTACTTGGACAGGAGATGGCTGGGGAACACCAGGTCCTATAGGACTGGGAGAAGGACCGGGCAACCCACTCCCAAAAAAACAATCAGCCATTGAATACCCTATGAATAGCAGAGAAGCACAGCAACAGTGTTTCCCCTATTGTATATAAGGTGCTATGAGTCGGACCCCAACTCCATGGCACCTAACAAGAACAATAGAAAAGCAGAGAGGGTGAGGCAGAATACATATTTGAGAAATTGCTTGCCAGTAACAAAGCAAATTAAAATGGATGACTAAAGCCTAGAAATTCAGTGAATTTCAAAGAAATACATGAGATTTCTGTGGTATCATATCATAATTGGATTCCTAAAAAGCAGTGACAAAGATTTTTAAAAGTAGCAAGAGAAAATGATATTACATGTAGAAGCTCATAGATAGTGAAGCAGAACATTAGAAGATACAACTGAGAATGCAGTGCAGCAATATCTTTAAGATAGTGGGCAACATTAATTTAAAAATATGTTAGCATGGGAGTCTGTAGAGAGCAAAAATATTCTTCCAAAATGTATGTGATATTTCCATTTCAACTTTAGCATATAAATGATTTAGGAAAAAAATCATTTATCTCCTTACAACAAGAAAAAGCTTGGAAAACTGAAAATGACTTTCCAGGGTTCCTCAAAGGAAAGAGAATGCAGGACACATGATCACCCTGAAAGCTGGAGAGACAATAATCATACTTATCTGGAGCTAAAATTGTAGGAGCAGTAAACTGGTAGGAATACTTAAATGGCAAATATGACAAATTTCTACAGGCTTATTGTGGACCAGAATGAAAATGAGAAACCCCTGAGGCCTTCAGTATTATAGGTGACTCCACATTTGAAAGCTTTACCTCTAAGAACCTCACCAGATTGTTACAATGAAGATCTGCGGAATATACCTCCATTGCTTAACCTTAAGAAGAAAAGTCATCCTTTGTAATAAATGCCCAGAGTGTTCTTATGATAAATGCCTATCATCTATGGGCAAATACTCAGGCATAGCCTTGTTTCAGAACCACAGGGAAGGTCACTGTGCTTATTGTTTCTCCCTCTGTTTCCCCTCTCCCATGTGAGGAAGAAGAAAGTTCTATACAAGAGAAAACACTTGAGAAGATTATAAGCCAGCAATGCACACCTATTAAAGACTTCTATTTGACTGGAAGGTTATAGAATAACCCCACTTTCCCCATGCCTTATCAATACATTGTAATCATAGCATACAACTAAAACATCTGCAAGACAGATTGTCCCTGAAGAGAAGTAGTTAGAGGTGGCCAGAGTCAAGGGGGGAAACATAAACAAGGAAACTAGAGGAATTTGAAATCCTTGGGTCCAAAACCTACAAAAAGAAAAATTGGGGGGAAACACTATCTTCTAGAAAGACTAACATAAATCCTTCCACAAGAGGCCAATTTAACATAGATACTGTTATTCAGTATAATCCATACATCTTTCAAGGAAATTAATAAGACATTATAAAAAGAAATAAAATAACAATCTGAACAGACAAAGCAAACATCTGAAACACACTCAGATATGGAAGATATAAGTTAGAAAAATTTAAAAGGTCTAACATATAAGAAACAAAGATAAGAATTAAAGAGGACTACACTTTATAGTCTCTACAACCTCAGAAGAGAGTGGAAAAAAATATTTGGTGTTTAAAATAAACATACCATCCTGTATTCTATATACAGCAAAACTAATCTTTAAAATGGAAGAAAGGAGAGAATTATCATTTCTGTTCTAATATACAACTGAAAAGTGCTGTGGAGTTGGTGTCCGACTCATAGTGACCTTACGTACAACAGGCAGAACAATATTGTCAGTGCTTCTCTGTTATGCATAGGGTTTTCAAGGGCAGATTGATTTTTGGGAATGGGTTGCTGGGTCCTTCTTCTAAGCCTACAGCTCCTGGTGTTCCCAGGTGGTGTCCTATCCAAGTACTAAGCAGGCCTGATCCTGCTTAGCTTCAGAGACCTGATGGGATAGGATGCCACAGTGGTACAGCAGGCTAAAGAATTGATAATATCTTCTTAATAACTGGGGATACTATCAATATAGAGTGCCACAGTTTATTGGGAACAGAAGCTGCTGGGATTAGTAAAAGATAGGAAAAATTAAGCAGTAATAAAGGAATTATTAGAAATAGATTATGGACTACTTTGAGAATTTAGAAGCCCTAGTAGTCTTGTCTCAGGACCCTCACATCCTTTTATAATGTTTACCACCAGAACCTTTATGAAACTTTCATGGTAAAGATCTGAGAAAAATTCCTTTGTGCTTCAGGCAAGTGGAAAGGAAAGTAATCATTTTGAAATAGATGGAAAGCCTTATGTTTTCCCTAACAAAGTCTTTGCCTTAAAATTACTTTACCATTGACTCATCTCACTTAGAGAAAGGGAAACTGGGAGATTCCAATTCATGGTAGCCTTTCTGATTCACGAAAGGGGAGAAAAAAGGCTAAAAATTCTTCTTAAGGATACATCATGGAATGAAGTCAGAGTGAGGAAGACAGAAAGACAGAGAGAGAGAGAGAGAGAGAGAGAGAGAGAGAGACAATATGAATGAATATGAAAGATTTAATCAGAAGCCTACAAAATACATCCCCTTATCCATAACTAGCTACCAGATAATACAAACATTGTAGTAAGGAATTTCTAAGGAAACTTAAAAACACTGTGGAGATAAAAACCAGAACAATAGAGAAAATCGCTTATATTCCAATACTAGATTTGCTCCAGTAAAACAAAGCATTGGGCAAGGTCACATGGCCTCAGAATCCAGCCTGACACTCACAGACTGGGCCTCCAAGCCCACCTTTGTATCACGCAAGATTCCCTAACCCCTGGTTAAAGGTGTACATGGCAAACTGGTCCTCTGAGCAAGCCCACTACCAGGCTGACCCTGATACCAGACAGTGGGATCTTCTTCTTCTTCTTGTTAGATGCCATTGAGTTGGTATCCCATAGCAACCTTGTATACAATAGGAGAAACACTATTGTCAGTGCTTCTCTGCTGTTCATAGGGTTTACAATGGCGGATTGATTTTTGGAAGTGGGTTGCAGGGTCCATCTCCCAAGCCTACAGCAACTGGTGTTCCCAGGAGGTCTCCCATCCAAGTATTAACCAGGCCTGACCCTGCTTAGCTTCTGAGATTTGAAGGGATAAGATGACACAGGGCTACTGCTGCAGGCAGTGGGATCTTAGGGAATGAAAAAGGAAGAAATCAGAAAAACCCACATATACTGAACAACAAAGCTTCACGGACAAGGCTTTCTTATTGGGACTTGGGATCATGAGCAGAATGAAAGTAACACAGATCAAAGGGGTGATCAGCCTACTTGCTTAAAAAGGTGAAGCAGGCTTTTATTGATTTTCTGAGATGAGCTAATCTAGTCCCAAACAATGTTCTTTCTCTTATGTGTAAACATCCTTGTCCTGTACTTGGTGGACTAAAAGGAAGTCAACTTTGCTTATTAATTGTTGAGTTATTCATGATCTTTCATGAACATCCAGTCCTCATGGACTGATTTGGGCCTCATGGAAAGGCTGAGGGATTGTAAGTGATTGAGTGACCAAGAAAACACAAAGGTAAGGTAGAAGAAATAGATGCCAGCTCCAAAAGGCAATAAGTCATAATAATCCTGTATTATAGTCTTCTCCACAACATTGTAAAAATAGTCAACATGTCTATATGCAGAGCTGAACAGAATCTGACCCAGGTTTAAAACAGAAAATGGGACAGACATAATATGAAGACAGAGATGCCAAGTTTTTATCTCATTTGAGTCATCTATCAGATGTCTTTAGACTTCAGTAAAGGGCCAATGTTTTAGCAAAAGTGTCTGTCAAATTTTGGCGAAATAACCCATGCAACTGCTACAATGATCCACACTGCAGAAGTGTTATCTCCAATAAGCTAGTAGGAAGCTAGTAATGTGTTGCTTATCTCTGTGACATCCAAAATTATTGATAATTAAGTCAATTAAGATCAAATATTGTGATTTTTCTCTGACAGGTTGTCAAAATCTGAGTTGATTCTAGGGGATTAACAAAGTATTTTATGGGATGAAGGTTTCCTTTGGTAACAATCCCCCTTTGTCTTTGTCATTTGAGTAGCCATCTTGAATTCCACTAGTTTTAGTTTGGTTTAGTCTTAAGGACATCATAGTCTGTAATATTTTGACCTTGAGGCATAATACGATATATGTGGCAAAACTATAGAAAGTATACTTTTAATAGGTTAAGAACCCAGAGTTTATTTGCCTTCTCCCTCCTTATCATGGTCCTTAGCTGGCTCAATCTTAGCTGCCTAAGGGTCTGAGGTGGCTCCAAGCTTTCTTGGATTTGGCCAACCTAAGCACTAGACTTTAGTTTTAGAATTTAGTTTTGATCCAAACCATATTATCTTCAGTAGACCTGGAATCTGGACTACTCTCAGGACCAGGCTGACCCTACCAGCCTTAGCGATCAAGTGAGTGACTACAGACTCAGCTTCTAGGCTTGCTGCTGTGGATACAGGCTCCAGGCTTGCTCATGACATGATAGATTCTGGGAACACAAATTCCATTCCAGCCTCTGATACCAGATCAACCCAGAGCCAAGTCAATCAAAATAGCTACAGGCTTTAGGCTCATTACCACATGAAATTGGCAAACACAGCCTTAGTCACCATGATGGAACTTGCAGAAACAAGTTCCAGGCCTTCCAAGTGCCATATTGGTCTTTGTTGGCCCACAGACTAAGAGATTCAGGGTCCAGGACTGCTCCAGAAGAACCAATGTCCAGGCTCATCACATGAGACCATAGCTCTGGGCCAGCTCCATGGACCAAGGCTCTAGGATATTAGGGAAGAAAATAAAAATGGACTGACATTGGTCTGAAACATTTAAAATGGAGTTGGTAGGCCAGTGTTAAATACGAACTCAAACATAGCTGTAGCTAAATCATTGAAGTAGGCTGCCTGCACACAAGTGTCTATTTGTAGAGTGACTATTTGATGGGGTCAAACTGCAATTCACCATCTCTTGTGGTTGTTAGGTGCTGTCAAGTTGGATCCAACTCATAGAAACCCTATGTACAAAAGAACAAAACAGTCCCTGACACTGTGCCATGTCTGTTACTATGTCAGTGCTTCTTTGCTATTAACACAGTTTTCAATGACTGATTGTTTTGACATTGCTTTGGGAGTGGGCTTCCAGGCACTTCTCCAATGTTTGTGGTATTGGGGTTTAAAATTAAGGACTCAGAGAATGAAAAGCAAGCACCCCACCAACTGTGCTAAACTCCAGCTCACCATCTCCGGTTCACTTAAATTATCTACAAATTAAGACTACAATCAATACCTTTCTTTCAAAACAGATTAATTCTTACTAACATCAATCAAAATTCCTGACAAGCAAATGATGGAGCCAACACCTCCATGTGATGTTAAACTCTAATTACAGTCATAATTCCATAAACCTCACTACATCTTCAAGTCTGTTTGAAATTGTATATTCATAGATTGTAACCCTAATTAGCCAATCCTCAAAATTATAATGATGTTGTTTTCACCTAGGTTGAATTTATACTTTTTTAAATAAGATCACACTTCTGGACCTAGATTCAAGGCTTACCCTAACAACCCAAGAACCTATACCATCCCTTGAGAACCCAGTCTTAAGCAAGTCCCCCACACCCAGTCCTTGAAACTTGAAAATTTTCACTAGAAAGTCACTGAAATAGGAAATCAACAATTATCTTGGATATATCAAATAATTGACAGCATATGTCCAACCATGTTCCTAGTACCTGAAGATACTGTAACTACAGAGAATCATAGCTTACTGGCTGCTAGGGCCCACAACAAAAATCTTAATTAACTTGATATGGAAATTGCTAGTCATTAAAAGAGGGATGACTAAAAAAGGGTTCTTACTATGTTTATTTTATTTGTTCACTTATTTTATAGCATTGAGATGCTGAACCCAGGGCCTCACACACGCTTTGCATGTGCTCCACCACTGAGCTGCACCTCCAGCCCAATTTTTATTTTTTATTTTTTGTCTTGAGACAGGGTCTAAGATAAGCAGTCTGCTTCTGATCTTGAACTTGTGGTCTTCTTACCTCCACCTCCTGCATAGCTGGGATTATAGTTGTGCACCACCCTACCCAGATCTTTCTATGTTTTCAAGCACCTTTCCATCTAATGTACCACATTACACATGATTCATCTATATCCTCCATGGTTACCATGGTTCTGATCGTCATGGATGGGGAGTCCCATGGCCTTGTCTGATATAAGGTTTCTAGTTATTTTCTTATGTGCCTGGAATGGTGATGGTAGATATGAAATAGAAGAGCCAGTTTCATAGTGCTCTGTTTCAAGAAAAACAGTTCCATGATATGGGAAATTTCAACCTTCATCCTTTCTGAGAACAAGAGACAATTCCTTTTGTTTTCTAACAAATGTTTCATGAAAGCAAGGATAAAATCCATGATTCTCTTAATAGATGCAGAAAAATAATTTCAAAAAATTCAACATCCTTCAGTGATAAAAGCTGTGAACATAACTATATGAAAAAGACATCTAAACTCAATATAAAGTAGTGCAGAAGAAATTCACTGGTAATACTCTCAATGGTAAAAAGTAGAATGTCTTTTTGTTAAAATCAAGAAATATAAAAAGATGCATCTTTTTGCAACTTTCATTAAACAAGAATTGGAGTTAATTTAGTAATTGGACAAAATAAAGAAATAAAATGCATCCAAATTGGAAAGGAAAAAGTTAAATTATTCCTGTTTGTGAATGACATGATCTTATATGTAGGAAACACTGACGACTCCACCAAAATATTTTTAGGACTAATGAATAAATTCAGTAAAGTCACAGGGTAAGACTCACCATAAAAGTCTGTAGTGTCTTTGTACATTTATAACAAATCATTTGT
>VMDO01039600.1:0-12571 GCA_007922755.1 Pedetes capensis
TGGATCAGACCATCAACTTCTCATATGCAAGTTCAAACTGAAGCTGAAGAAAATTAGAACAAGTATACGAGAGCCATGGTATGGCCTTGAGTATATCCCACCTGAGTTCAGAGACCACCTCAAAAATAGATTTAATGCATTAGACACAAATAACAGGAGACCAGAAGAGTTGTGGCATGACATAAAAGATATCATTCAGGAAGGAAGCAAAAAGTTCTGAAAAAGACAAGAAAAAAAGAAAAGACCAAATTATATGTCAAAAGAGACACTGGACCTTGTCCTCGAACGTCGAGCAGCTAAAGCAAAAGGAAGACATGATGAAGTTAAGGAACTAAACAGACGATTTCAGAAGGCAGCTCGAGAAGACAAAAACAAACATTATAATGACATGTGCAAGGAGCTGGAGGCAGAAAACCAAAAGGGAAGAACACGCTCTGTCTTTCTCAAGCTTAAGGAAGTGAAGAAAAAATTCAAGCCTCAAGTGGCAGTTGTGAAAGATTCTACAGGGAAAATATTAAATGATGCAGGAAACATCAAAAGAAGATGGGAAGAATACACAGAGTCATTATACAAGAAAGAATTGGTAGATGACCAACCATTCCAAGAGGTTGCATATGAAGAGGAACCAATGGTGTTGAAGGATGAAGTGGAAGCTGCCTTGAAAGAACTGGCAAAACACAAGGCTTCAGGAATTGATGGGATACCAATAGAGATGTTTCAACAAACAGATGTAGCACTGGAGGTGTTAACATGTTTATGCCAACAGATTTGGAAAACAGCTACTTGGCCAACTGACTGGAAGAGATCCATATTTGTGCCTATTCCCAAAAAAGGGGATCCAACTGAATGTGCAAACTATCAAACAATATCATTAATATCGCACACCAGCAAAATTCTACTAATGATCATTCAGAAGCGACTGCAGCAGTATATAGACAGGGAATTACCAAAACATCACGTGAGATTCAGAAGAGGCCGGAGAACCAGAGACATAATTGCTGATGTCAGGTGGATATTAGCTGAAAGCAGAGAATATCAGAGATGTCTATCTGTGTTGTATTGATGATGCAAAAGCATTTGATTGTGTGGATCATAACAAATTATGGATAACACTTCGGAAAATGGGAATACCAGAACACCTAATTGTGCTCATGAGAAATCTGTACGTGAACCAGGAGGCAGTTGATCCAATAGAACAAGGAAACACTGAGTGATTTGAAGTTGAGAAAGGTGTGCATCAGGGCTGTATAATTTCACCCTGTCTCTTCAATTTATACACTGAGCAAATAATCCGAGAAGCTGGACTTTATGCGGAAGAACGTGGCATCAAGATTGGAGGAAGACTCATTAACAACCTGCGTTATGCAGATGACACCACTTTGCTTGCTGAAAATGAAGAGGGTTCAAAACATTTACTGATGAAGATCAAAGATCATAGCCTTCAATATGTGTTATGACTAAACATCAACAAAACAAAAATCCTTACCACTGGGTCAGCACGCAACTTCACAATAAATGGAAAAAAGATTGAGGTTGTCCGAGATTTTGCCTTGCTTGGCTCTATAATCAACACCCGTGGAAGCAGCAGTCAAGAAATCAAAAGACACATTGCTCTAGGAAAAGCTGTGGCAAAGGATCTCTTTAGAGTATTGAAAAGCAAAGATGTCACATTGAAGACGAAGGTGCGTCTGACTCATGCCATGGTATTTTCAGTGGCATGATATGGTTGTGAAAGCTGGACATTGAACAAGGGAGACAGAAAAAGAATTGATGCTTTTGAATTATGGTGCTGGAGACGTCTATTGAATATACCAGGGACTGCCAAAAGAACCAACAAATCTGTCCTAGAAGAAGTACAACCAGAGTGCTCCTTGGAAGCAAGAATGGCCAGACTGCATCTTACATATTTCGGACATGTAGTCAGGAGAGATCAATCCCTGGAGAAGGACATCATGTTTGGGAGAGTGGCAGGTCAATGCAAAAAAGGAAAACCCTCCACCAGATGGATTGACACAGTGTCTACAACAATGGGCTTAAACATAAATAAGATCATTTGCCTGGCACAGATTTGGCAGGTGTTTGGATCTGCTCTATATAGGGTCGCTATGAGTCGGACTCAACAGCACCTAACAACACAACATATATTGTCGTTAGGTGCTGTTCAGTCAGTGTCCAACTCATAGTGACCCTATATACAACAGGCAAAACAGGATTTTTAGTGCTTCTCTGCTATTCATAGGGTTTTCTATGACTGATTTTTTCTTGAGAGTGGGTAGCTGGATCCTTCTCCCAAGCCTAGAGCACCTAGTGTTCCCAAGCAGTCTCCCATCCAAGTGCTAACCAGGCCCAACCCTGCTTCGCTTCTGAAATCTGACCAGATGTCAGATAACCTTATACTAAACAGCTTAAAATATCAAACATTTAATTTACATGGGATTCTACAATCTGGGCTGTGATCAGGAGGCATGTCTTCTGCTCTCTCTCTCTCTCCTAGTTTCTGTCATGTACTTGTCATCATCTGGAAGTTTTACTAGTTGGATAGTTCAAGATGGCCTTACTCATATATCTGGTGCTTTGCTGGGCACCCTAGATCTCTTCCATGAGACCCTTCCAGAGGACTAGAGGAAGTTTCTTACTCTGAGAAAAGTAGCATGCCAGGTGGGAGGGAAGGGAATGCTTACAATTCCCTTGATGCTGAGGATGATAAGTAACACAAAGTATACTTCTGTTACCATCTATTCCTCAAAGCACATCACAGGGAGTGGAGCAGAAAGAAAGAAACTCCACACCTTCATAGGAAAAACAATAAATAATTTGTGGCCATTTCTAAGGGATCTACCTCAAGAGTAGTATTTGTAAATAGCTAAGAACAGTGCCTGACACACATTCTCTAGTTTTGGAAAAACAGCTTATTTTTGTTGCCTATGTCTGGCACAACTCAACAGCACCTAACAACAACAACAATAATTATTTTTACTACTGTCTTTTATTAAGGAACAATGCACTTTTCTTAAAATTTTGAAAGTCTCTGTCTGGAAATAATAATTCTTTATATTTAACAAGTTAGAATAGAAGCTCAGAATAATTCATTATTTTTCTTATTTCATACCAAATGTTTGTTCTTATCATAAAATAACCATCCCAGGATTTCCTTATAATTTTCAGTCCCGTAAGACCTGAAACATCCAAATATAAGGAGAATTCTCTATTGCATTATCCAAATATAATGAGAACACTCTATTGTGCTTAGGAACAAATTATAGGATTAGAATAATGTGGTTTTCAGTTCCACTCCTAAATTTCATTGGTGAGTTTAGGTATAAATTGAATTCTAGTAAAAAATATAAAACAAGTATCAAGCTTGTGCCTCAGAACACACAGCCAAGTGTTACTTCAGTCTTGTCCACTTCCTGCTCCTCTCTCCAATAGATGAATAACATTTTCCTTGTCTGGTTTTAAATATTACATGAAGTAATGATGGCAAGTAATGTCTTAGAACACAATTAATTATTTATAAAGTATATGAGTGTGTATATATTCTTTTTCATATATGTACACATGCTTAGCTGCAAATGGCTAAATGTTCAGAGACTCCAGCATTAGCCTTTTCCTGGGCAGAGCACATTGCTTTATTAATGCCTTCCATTAGCATTTGATTTCTACACCATTTATGTGTACCTGCATGCCTTATCAATCCTCCTTGATATTTTGGCCTATCTTTAACTTAAATAATTTACTTTACCAGCTAGGTTCCCCTAAGTTAAATCAAACACACTTCCTTGCCCTTTCTACACCCATAAGAAACTTATCCTGCATTGTTACTGTTTAAGACCCACACTGAAAAGGCTAAAATGATTGTGACAATCATGCTGGCTGACCATGCTGATCTACTAAGCACCTGTGCTAGGTGAATAGGATCAGCTGTACAAAGTCTTTCTAAATAACCATAAAATTCCACCAGATAGTCTAATTCCTGTCCTAACATCTCAGCACATTGTGCTCTTGGTGAGATTTAGCAGAAGAAGCCATCCTTCAATTATCTATGATTTAGAAAATTTTCCAGAGCATCTATATTGACCTTCCAGAATTGATCTGAAGACTGATCATGAATAAGCACCAAATCATTTGTGCCTAAAGTACTCCAGTCTTAGGGGAAGAAAAAGGAGCAATATGAGTTTTACTCCAAAACTCCAAAACAACTACATGATTTCTCTAAAAAACAAAATCCCACAAACTATATTTTTTTATTTTAATGAGTTATTTAACAAGTCTTGCTTCTACAAACCATAAGACTTAATGAAAATTTTTCAGAATTCCCAGTTTTCAATGATTCTTATTTTATCTAGTCTACCTTCAAAATTCACATAAATTCCATGAATCAGATGTTCTAATTTGTATCAATGAGGGAATATTTTCTAAGATTTAGGGAATATATATTATCAAATAGTACATACCTAGCGACATTAAGCCTACAGCGGTAGCCCTGTGGCATCCGATCCCATCAGATCTCAGAAGCTAAGCAGGGTCAGGCCTGGTTAGTACCTGGATGGGAGACCGCCTGGGAACACCAGAAGCTGTAGGCTTGGGAGAAGGACCTGGCAACCCCCTCCCAAAAAGCAATCTGCCATTGAAAACCCAATGAGCAGCAGAGAAGCACTGACAATAGTGTTTCCCCTGTTGTACAGAGGGTCGCTATGAGTCAGATACCGACTCTATGGCACCTAACAACAACAGCGACATTAAAGAGAACAAGTAAGGGAAGAGATGAACAAGTGAGAAAATCAAATAATTTAAACCAATTCAGAAAATTAGCTATTTAAAAATTAGCAACCCTGAGTTTGATCCCTAGCACTACACACACACACACACACACACACACAAAATAATAATAATAATAATAATAATAATAATAATAATAAAAATCTTGGTTATCACAAGTAAGGTCTAGTTATTAAAAGAAAAAAATGTTACCTTAATTTGTGTGGGTTGCTATGTCAACACCCAGCGTTGGCTAATTTATAAAAAGCAGGCAGTAGTTTTTCACAGTTCTGGAGACTGAGAAGTCTAAGATCAAAGTGCCAGCATGTTCCATGTCTAATAAAAGCCCTTTCTTTATAGATGGCACCATCTAAGTGTTCTCATATCAGAAGGGACAGAAAAGGCAAAAGGGGACTAATGTTGTGACTTCACATGACAGAAGAGCTGAAGAGCAAAAGGGCTCTTTAGCCCTTTTATACAGCACTAATCCACCCACAAGGGCTCCCACTTAGAGATGTACCCTTACTCATGTCCCCAAGGCCCTGCATCTGAACACCAGCACAATGAGGATTACATTCAAACACAGGAATTTTAGAGGAAATGCATTCGAGTCACAGTAATTACTTAGCAGCTTTGCATTAGTCTCCAAACATCAATACCAAGGCAAACCAAATAATTTCTACTGTGAATAATCACGTAGTTTTATGTAAGATGAACAGATGTAAATGCAGGTGGATAACAGAAGATTAAGAAGCAATTCACCAGTTCACCACATTGGCATTTCTGTCTAACAATCTTTGAACTGCTTATGGAAATGTTCCTGTGAACAGAAGGCAGCTTAAATTTGAGAGGGAGAAAAAGCCACGGCGGGGATACTTGCATTATTTTGGAGAGAATTAGTTTTCCTCTTGGGGTGTACTCAGGAATGAAATGTTTCCTTCTAAACATCCAGGCTTTTAAAGGAAAAGAAAGGATCTTTTACACAATGACTAGAAACAGATGATAAGTACCACCACAGAAAGCAGAGTTACAATAGGAACAGATGATGGAAAGATGGAAAAGCAAGTTATGAATGTAGTCGTGAGTTGTATGGAGAAAAGAAAATGAAACATGAGATTATGCAAAAATAGGAAAAAAATGAGCTTAGAGGGGAATGAAGTGTAAGCAAACCTTAAAAATTGTGGTGATAGCAGGACACTGAGGGTTTTATGGATGCAGCATTTCAGCCCTCTGAAACACTCCAAGACGAAAGGCAAAAGACTATAAATCAAGACACATCTTGAGGGACCATTACCATATTCTCAAATAGTAGCATTTGGAGGCCAAAATTTAACTCACCCTTGAATGTTTCTATAATTGGATTTGGAATATTTACAGTGATAAATGGCCTAGTAAAATATTGATTGGGAGAATGGTGCAAAATGGAAAGATGTAGAAATATAAGACATGATTTAAAAAATAGGGTTTAAATTCCACTTCTCAGTCTTAATGGTAATGTGGACACATGGAAAATTATTTCAATTCTATTGAGATAATTTAGTGGAGCTATTTATTTAGATAAGCCTAAATTTTCTTATCTGTGAAGTAACATTTTAGTTGCATCATTTTGTTGTAAAATTATTAAAATGAATAACGTATAAAAATTTGAAATACCTTTTCTGGGCACTGTTTGTGAGAGAAAAACTCATTCTTGAAGAAATCCTACATTTCTTTAAAATTATTGCATATTCAGTCTTCACTCTCCTTTCTCAAAAGCAGGAAAATTTGAGTAGAAATCATGGATTTGCTGAATCTAATATCAGTAATATCATTAGAGTATTTAAATTTGTAAAATGAGAATTTTATCATAGAATTTACAAGAAGTTTTAACAATGCTAGTCAAGAAACCACTTAGGCCTTTATTTCTTTTATAGTTTAGCCTATAATATGGCAATTTGCTATTTTATTTTCTCTCTATTTTATGTATCCGTAAAAGACAAGTGAACATTAAAAGTCCTATTAGATGATTGCATAATTAATTTTTGAAGGTTATAATACCACTTTCTTTTTTAAAACTTTAGAATCACAGTAACTTAAAATAATTAGAAAAAGACAATTTTGCCTAAATTCACAAACCAATTTTTAGTCTTATGAAGGGCTTATTAGAGCATCTCTTTTCTCATACCTATCAGCATAGGATGTAGGGAAGAATTGGGAGGAAATTGGCAAAAACTCCCAAACTGGGAAAATGGCATTTGAATATCTGGTTTGTAAATTAGAAATCTAGGGAAAATGAAAATAACTTGGTTGCATGTTTGTACAAAACCCTTCCTGATTGGACAATTGGGCTGAAAGCTGATTGGCTCAGGCCATTCCGTGGGCGAACTATATAAAGAGCTGCGCTGTGGCAGCTCGACCTTTTTTGGCACGGCCTTTTTTGGCACGGCCTTTCTGGCATCCCTTTCTGCGCCTTCTCGCCTGTTCCTGCCCGGACCACAGATGAGGACGCGCCTCTCCCGCTGCTCTCCCCCGAACCTTTGATGAGGAAAAAATGCTCTCCCGTCGCAATCCTCAACAAGGAAAGGAGCCTGCTCTCCGTCTGATCACCGAGGAAGCGGCAGCTATCTCCTCCTGACCACCGAGACGACCAACACAGGTGTTTGCCCCTGGAAGGCAAAAGCACCTGAGGCTTTTCCTTTCTCCTGTCTCCTCCGGGGTCCCGAGGGCCGCGGGAGTCTGTGCCCCTCACCTGAGGGTCCCGAGTGAATTGTGTTTAGTGTCTGTGTGCGCGGCGGCGCGCAGCCCGTCCGAACCTTCAGGCCAGGCCGGGAGGCAGGTGCCCCACATAGGATAACCAGATAGTCACGGGATTTTCCTACAAGGGAAGGTACTTTGTTTTTGCTGTATTCTCTATCTTCCTTGGTACATTCAGTTGAGAAAATAAGAAAATAGCTTTACAACAAGTTCCATGTTGTTTATTCATCTATAATGGAATTTTGGCAATAGAGGTCCATATCAAAGTGATGTGACATGATCAGATCCATTATTTTGGACTATAAGTGTTGGCAGTCTGCATGATAAATTAGACTAGCATAAAAATAGGTAAGAAGAGGTCAGAGAGGATATGACTACATTAGTGTGGGAGAGAAACAGACTAAAGCATGAGATCATTCTTAGGATAAGTAGTATATTACTCATCTTTACATTTCCCAGTACACAATACACACTCAATAAACATTTATTACAAGTAAGGTGCCATGGCCCATACCTGTAATCCCAGGGATTCCAGATGCTAAGGCAGGAGGATTACAAATATGAGGCCAGAGGCAGCCTTTACAACTTAGCAAGACTTTGTCTCAAAAAATATATGTAAAAGGGGATAAGGGTGCAGATCAGTGTTAAAGCACTTGCCTAGCATGGGAGAGGGGCCTGGCAACCCACTCCTAAAAAACAATCAGCAATTGAAAACCCTATAAAAAGCAGATATGTACTATCAATAGTGTTTCGCTTGTTGTACATAGGATTGCTATGAGTGGACATCAGCTCCACGGCACCTAACACAAACACACAGCATATACAAGGGCCTAGGTCTGACCTCCTAACTACTATAAAATAAACAAATAGTCCTTACATTAACGTGATTAAGGACTAAACTAGAATTACTTGAGTGAGATTGCAAAGGATCTAGGATATTTAAGAGATGATACAATTCCTGCCAGTAGCATCTGATATGATGTATGCTCAAAAAAATGCAGTGCATGTTTAAATTAAAAAAAAAAAAAGAAAAGATACCTTGCCTTTAACTTCCCCTCAAAATTCCCTAGATTCAAACATACTTATCTTTAGTTTCAGCCTTCATTATGACAATACTCCCTTTCACACATCACTTCTGGCATGACAATCTCCGTCAACTAAAAACAGTATGCTGTGTCCTCATCTACTTTATTCAAAGGATCTGGCATCATGTGCCTTCTGACTGTTCCCCAAAGCTGAAATTACTGTGAAAGGTAAACATTTTGAAACCATTCAGGACACTGAGGCAACCAGGACAGCATAATTAAAGGCATTCATGAAAGAGGATTCACAGAATTGCTTCAGAAAGTGGCAAGAATGATAGGATAAGTGTGTTCAAGGTCAGGGGGTATATTTTCAGAGTAATAAATAGCAATGTGTCTTTTACTGTAATTTTTAATGTTAAGTATTCACTTTCTGTCTTGATCATAACTCATAAATGATTTTCTATAGAAACTCATCAAATAGGAAAAATGGAGCTGTCTATAAGGTTTCAGAGACACACGACTAGGAGAATCAGATTAATTAAGAGACTGGATTTTCAAAAATTGTGAATTAGGAGCAAGTTTGTGAATGGTGGATGAACTTTTTTACAGTTTAAAACTGAGACACCTTTAATGTTTTATGTGAAAATGTGCAGCATGGAGTTGGACAAACTTTTACAGTTGTATAAACATCAAGACAAAGTTAATTTATCTAGAGTTTGAATGCATTTAATATAATGTGTTGGGATTCCCAGGGGGATAGAGAGTCCCCAAACATGGATGGTCCCAGGAGCCCATCTAGCCCACTTGGAGGACTGACCTCTTTCCTCCAAGGTGAGTAACCCTTACCCTACATCTAGGTCACTTGCTCCCATTGAATCTTATGGGGCAAGGTGGCAAGTGGTCACCATTGCCCTATATTTGGGTACCTCGCTCTTTCCCTCCCCCACCTCATTGAATAGGCCAACATGGCACCTGAGGTATGGTAGCATCTAAAACCTCCGTGGTGCCTGATTAGTCATTTTTGATCCAACTCTGTTCCCCTGATCGGCTGGCTATTAGGCCATATAAACTCCAGAGCTCAGAGCTCAACAGTCTTTCTGAACCCCATCTAAGAGAAGCTCACTGGGTTCTTGCGGTTCCTTAAGAGCCCAAGGCCCATTTACTCACCAACCTAGCCTACCCTTCAGGTTTCCTCTGACCTGCCTTTATCCTACTTCGACCTGCCTGCCACCTCTACCTGATCCCAACCTCTACAACACCGGATACCGTGGACCAATAGCTTGGAGAGGTAAGACTCCAAGAGGCAAGCCTCCAAGAGTCAAGTGCAGGGCCTCTGAAGTGGTGAAGCCTGTGAGTCAGAAGAGCAATGACATCCGGGAGTCTCTGCCCCAGCAGCAGAGACAGCAGCTTCGCCTCTCCAACTCCCTTTCCCGTCTCCCTAATTCTCAGTCCCTTTCCTTCTCCTCTATAAATAAACCCTTATCCTTTTATCCTGTGCATGATGCTTTGTTCTCTGGTCACAGCCTCGCCACCTGGTGTGCTGTCAGGGAACCCACTTCCCTACTTCCATCCACAACACAGAGGGAAAGAAACCTCAGAAAGAACCAACAATAATTCACTTCTCTTAAATCGTATTCTTAACTGTCTTGGGATTCCTTCTTCTGTTATTATTATTAATTTGAAACTACTAGTTCCCAACAGAGAAGTTAGAAGGAAAATGGAAAGTTATTCTCGAACAATATAATAGGCTGCTTTTATCCATATGACTTTCCCTTCTATATTTTTATTCTTATAAAAGGTTGAATTATAAACATAATTCTGTCTTGATGTTTGAGACTTTCTAAATCTCACTAAAATATAAAGTACCTTGTAGTCATGAAGGTAAATACTTTTTCAACATTATGCATATGTTTATGTATATATGTTTTTGTTTATCTCTGTCAACACTACAGCCATTATCCCTCTGATAATTTTAATTGTAAATTTACAATTTAATTCCTTAAAGCCTTCCATCTTTAGTCATGACCTCTCTGCTTTATACTCAATTATTTTATGAAACCCAAAGCTCCACTTTTCCTATTTCCTAACATTTTTTCTTCCTCAATTATGCTTTATTAGTTAGAATAAATTACATCAGTAGTATTCTTCTTATGACTTCTTCTAAGGATACTCTTCTCAGAGGAGTGTGGCTTCTCTTGATTTCTGCTTTTGCTAAATGTAATCTCTAGTAGGCATATATTGCTCAGTACAGCATAGAGTTTAAGAACTCTATTTTTGTCTAAGAACTAGACTGCCTGGGTTCAGACCCTGTGTCTTCCATTTGCTTATAATTGTGGCACAAGGTATGTCATTTAATCTTCCTGAGCCTCAGTTTCTTCATCTTTACTGAATAGAACAAACACAACAGAAAAATGCTTAGGATTTTGTGCCATTTACATCACACTTTCCCTCCAGATTTCTTTCTGTACCTAGCTTTAGCCTGCTCTGTGCTCAGAAAGCCTACTCATATGAATTAAATTACTGAGTTTTCTTTCTTTCTCCCTTCCTCATGGATCCAAGAAGGAATTGGTAGAATGTGAAGTAGGGGGATTTATTCTCTTTTCTTCTTGCTAAACTTCTGTAGATTGGGTGCATCCACCAATCACAGACCACAGCTTCTAGTTAGCAATACTTTTCATGTAACTACATGCTTTACTTTCAGATGTCTACCAGCTTGTTGTGCTGTGGGGGCTTGTGTGCTCCTGTGATGCTGAAAGCTATGCCACCAGTATTTCAGATACTAGCAGGGCCACCCATGGTGGGTAGGTTTCAGGTGAGCTTCCAGACTAAGACAGACTAGGAAGAAGGACCCAGCAGCCCACTCCCAATATAACTAGCCATTGAGAACCCTATGAATGGCAGAGGAGCACTGTCAAACATAGTGCCAGAAAATGAGCCCTCCAGAGTGGAAGCCATTCAAAAGAGGACCCGGGAGGAGTTGCTTCCTCAAAGTAGAGTCAACCTTAATGAAGGGGATGGAATAAAGCACCTGGGACAATTTTCTGATGCAGCATGACTCAAAATAAGTAGAAACATGGTGACAGCAACAATGGGCTCAAACATAAAAAAAGGATCATGTGTATGGTATAGTGTCAGATAGTGTGTCCTTCTGTTACATAGGGTCAATAAGCTATACTTGACTCAAGGGCATCTATCAACAACAATAGCATGTTTTAGATACAAGTAACTTCCTCTTGCTTTTGCCTTTCTCGCCTTAGGTTAGGAAAAGCTCTCCAATCTGCTAGCCCTAGGCTATTTGTATCCCTTATTGAGCTAGATCATTGCTTGATTTGAATATACCATTATTGTCCCATTGGCAACCAGGAAGAAACTGCATAGGTTAACTAAGGTAATATGTCTCCAGTTCTCCGAAGTATTAGATATTACTAATGTTTCTGGATACTTGAATGCTTCTATGACTTTTTTTGAGAATTATAAGTATTTTGTTTATTAAAAGTATACATGATAGTAATAAAATTAAAGTTATATGTAAATATAAACAGAGGAAAAACAATTTTAACACCAAATGATCTGAATATAGCTATTTCTCAATATAGAGATTAATGTATAAACACTAGATCAATAAACAAAAATAAAATTTTTAAAATGAAACCTTACTTCATATGCCATTTTAAGAAATTATTAAATTTTCCTTGAATAGTCAAGTTAAATAGATTTCAACAAAGTAACTTCAACATTGATAAAATTTCAGTAAGTACTTCTTATAAGTATGTTGTTGTTGTTAGATGCCATCCAGTCAGTATCCAACTCATAGCAACTCTGCCTACAACAAATGAAGCACTATTGTCAGTGCTTCTCTGCTGTTCACAGGGTTTTCAATGGCAGATTGATTTTTGGGAGTGGGCTGCCAGGTCCGTCTCCCAAGCCTACAGCACCTGCTGTTCCCATGTGGTCTCCCATCCAAGTACTATCCAGGCCCAGCCCTGTTTATCTCCCACAGTCTAAAGAGATTGAATGCCACAGGGCTATGGCTGCAGACTATATATATATATATA
>VMDO01039601.1:0-12571 GCA_007922755.1 Pedetes capensis
AATTTTCTGGTGGGCTATCTTGAATGGTATTTTTCCTGAAATTTCCTTCTCTTCCTGTTTGCAGTTGGTGTAAAGAAAAGCTATTGATTTTTGAGTGTTAATTTTGTAGCCTGCGACTTTGCTGAAGGAGTTAATTAGATCCAGAAGTTTTCTGGTTGAGGTTTTGGGGTCTTTCAGGTACAAGATCATATCATCTGCAAATAAGTATAATTAGACCTCTTCCATGCCAATCTGTATCCCTTTGATTTCTTTCTCTTGTCTGATTGCCCTGGCTAGGACTTCAATTACTATGTTGAATAGAATAGGAGAGAGAGGACATCCTTGTCTTGTTTCAGATCTAATAGGAAATGGTTTCCGTTTTTCTCCATTTAATATAATGTTGGCTGTAGGTTTGCCATAAATGGCTTTTATGATGTTAAGGTGTTTGCCTGTTATACCTATCTTCTCCAGAAATTTTTAGTGTATATTCTGTTTATAAATGGGGGAGCAGTGTACTGTTGTTCTTCCTAATCTAGAAAAGTACCTTTGAGTTCAGATTTCTATTAGAAGAAAGTCAAGGTGAAGGAAAATAATTATGTTGACCGAAGATACAGAATATTGTTTTTCCTTTTTCCTCCATTCTTATCATATTTCTTTATTAAAAATAGAAATCTGTATTTAAAACTTTTGATATTACATATTTACATTGCTTGGTTTCACTCATTTTAAATGTCCTTATATTACATCCTTTATAATGAACTGAGATGGATTTTAAATGCATTCTAAAATTGGTAAATTTTATTTATTTGAAAATTTCAATGAATTAAATAAATAGCATTGTGCCATGAAACAGAATAGACATAACTTGATACATTATATATTCTTTTTTCCCTAAATTTGTTGGTATGACAGTTTTGTGGAATCAATTTTCTAATAGCGTACCTATAGTAGTAAATTCTTATTTTATAAAATTTTTAAGTATGAATAACTTTGAGTAAGTAGTCATGTAAAGATTTTTGAAAGATGATTATATGGATCATGAACTTATCTTTTGAAATGAGGGAAAAATCTAGAGACTACTAGGTTTAAGTTTTTATTTTAGATTTTATGTTAGTTTACATGTGTGGCACTTACATTCTGAATAATGTTAATCCTTCCTCAGGTCCTGGGGCTTAGGGAGTCTTTTTAATGTTTATTTATTTTTGTGTTCATATGCTTATAATTTACTTTTCGGATGCATAACAATTCATAGCTGTGCCCTTAAAAAATTAGTACATGAGTGCTAATACCTTTTTTTCCTTCAATACTGAGGTGTTGAACCCCATGCCTTGAGCATGCTAGGCAAGTGCTCTACTGCTGAGCTGCAATATAGCCTCTTGTTATATTTTTTATTTTGAGGCAGAGTTTTACTGAGTTGTACAGACTGCCTCTGGTCTGGAAGTTGTTGGTCCTCCTGCCTCAGCCTCCCAGTTTGCTGGGATTAACAGATGTGTACCGTGGTGCTTGGCCAATCACTGTGTTTTTATTTGGAAATAGTTGTTATCTTTTTATCTTTTCAATATATATATATATATATATATGTATTTAAAGACAGAGTCTTGCTTTGTAGCCCCAGCTGGCCTGGAACTTGGTGGGTGGTCCAGACTGGCACTGAATTTGAGGCAATCCTCCTTCCGTTACCTTCCATATGCTGGGATTACAGGTGCCCACTACCACACGTGGCATCATCTCTTATTTTCCCAGTGAAATAAAAAAGTGACAATAATCAAGTCACCTTCTTCATAATTTATTTATTATAGATGTATTGGTAATTATTGTGCACTTTTCTGGTTCCCAACTGCCCTTGGTTCCCTTATTGTCTAGTATCTTCATGAATAGATTCTCTGTCTTCTATCTAGTTGGTATATTCCCGAAAGATGAATTGACTTTAGTACTATCCTTAAAAAGATAGCATTGAAAAGTGTTTATTTTAAAATATCATTTGATCCAAGGAGAGATGTAATTATGTTACGTGTTAAAACATCTCTTCACTGGTGTACTGAATTAATAGTGTTTCTCAATTGAGGCTTGTTGCTTTTGAGATAGAGTACTAGATAACTTCATAAAATTAATAATCTCCTTTTTGTGTGTACTCTAAAAGTTTTGTATATGTGATATTTTATACCACTCTTTGAGCACATCATTTCTATGTGACTAGTTTTTTCTAAGGGTCATGATTTTATTTGGTAGTATTGGCAATTTGAAATCAGTCAGGCTTACACTAGAGGTATTTGGTTAAGAACTTAGGTTGTATAACTAAAAGAAAGAATGTGGAAAATTCAGAATGGGTTCAGAAGAAACCAAAGCATATCTGAAATGCTCCTAAAAGCAAACAAAAACTTTCTCAATCCCTTATGTATCCTTATATCTGGGCTGAAATATTTTGTGATATACCTGTGATCAGATTCATTTCAGATTTAACTGGAAAAAATTTAATTTCTTATTTAAGAATTTAGTTAGTACTTTTAAGCATTGTCACATAAAGTAAGTAAGATAATATTGTCAGAAGTCTAAGTGAAGTAGAGTTGATATACTTTGGGTTTTGTGAAATGGAATCTAAGGTATAAAAATTATGAACAAAATTTCAGTATAAGTAAATTTGTAGTCTCTGAGAATCATGTTGTCTGTCAGTCATCATGAAAATGAACTTAAATGCCTTGTGAAGCATTTATATAATTCTTGTATGTAATGTGTTTTCTATAAGGTCAAAAGAAATAGACTGGCAACCCTATTTTACTACACGCATTGTAGATGATTTTGGCACACACTTACGAGTATTCAGAAAGGCTCAACAGAAAATAACAGAAAAAGATGATCAAGTAAAAGGTAATGTCTTTGTTCCATTTGAAAATTACTATTTTAAAAATCTGTTTTCTTTTATCGCTTTGTATATTTTGAGGTTTTTTTTTTTCCAGGTACAGCAGAAGATCTTATAGAAACCTTCTTTGAAGTTGAAGTTGAAATGGAGAAGGAAGTTTGCCGTGACCTAGTATGCACTTCTCCCAAAGATGAAGAAGGTTTTCTTTTCAATATAACTCTTTTAAAAACAGTAGCTGGTTAAAAACAAGTTAGCAGAACAAATCTAAGATGAAATTATTCTTACAAAGGACAACTAGCATATTGAAGACACTATTCATTTTATTTTAACTCTTATAGTTTCCATATTCTTTTTTCAACTTTAAAGGTTATCTTTAGAGACTAATATATCCTTAAAATATAGCAAACACAAATGTTTTATAATTGGACATGTATATTTTATAAACTCTAATAATTTCTTTTCCTCTTGAATTTATTATTTCTACTTAAGATTAAAATTGTTACCCTAAAATAATTTTAAGGGTATGATTAAAAGATTTCAAATAAAATTTGTAGATTTGGATGGACTTGTCTTTTGTCTATGGGAAGTTAGACAAGTTTTAGTTAAGGTTCTTTTTTCAGTTTTACAATTAAATCTTTGCTAAGTGGAAGAATTTTTAATTAATAGAATTATCTATTTAATTTTATTACCAGGAAGTTCATCATAGGAACAACTTCAGAAAAGCATTTCTAGTTGTGGAAATTATTTCCTTAGATCTTGAAAATGTGTTAAATTTTTCTTCACTTTTTTGTTCCTTTCTTATTTTCCCCCCTTTTTTTCCTACCTTTTTACATTTATTATAAAATTTAGGTTTTGATTGTCAATCCATCAGCAATATTATGAGACGATAGCGAAATCTAAGAAGTAGATATAGTGATGTGTAGTACTTATGTGTAAGTTGAGCTTTCTTAAATCAGTAGAAGAACATACTCTTGTTATTACCAGCTGAGATAGTGGAGGTTTTTTCCTCGAAAGGATTACAGGTATATCTTTAAATGCACAAATAAGTTGTCAGTGTCCAAAGATGATTAATGTGTAGTAGAAGTGCGAAATACATTGTACATCTAAAGCCATTTTGGAGAAAACTCTGTAATTGAAGTTTCTCTTAGGATTAAAAAATCAGTTAAAACTGAACAGAATTTTTTTAAAAAAGGTGTTAGTTTGATTAATGAATAGTGACTATTTGGAGAACAGTGAAGGAATGTTTAATGAATACCACCAACATGGACTAATTACTAACATAATAAGCTGATGTAACTGGGAGCTGCTTATTTCTGCCTTTTTTATTTAAAAAAATATGTCTGATAGAATAGTTGAAAGCTTTAGAATTTTTAGTGTTATTTTAGTTACTTTTTCTATTTTTAGGATTCCTAAGGGATTTGTGTGAGGTCTTATTATATTTATTGCTACCTCCTGGAGATTTCCAGAACAAGATCATGCGATACTTTGTCAGGGTAAGCATAAATACATAACAAATAATGACTATAAAGAAAGATTAGTAGTTCTCAAAATTTTTGGTTGTGTTGAACTCTTAAAAAATATTGAAGACATTTAAGAGCTTTTGTTTATGTTGGATTTTTCTATAATGTTTATGTTTTATAAATTAAAAGTAATAAATTGTTAAGTCTCAAGAATATACAAGCATGTATTCCATTAGCTGATAGGTCAATGATACCATACCTTCATGTCCCTTTTGAAAAATTTTACTATATGCTTGTGAGGGAATAAGAATGAAAAAATAAATAAGGTCATAGTATCATAATGAAAGTTTTTTTTTTTTTCAGTACTTAGGGTTGAACCCAGGGTCTTGCGCTTGCATGTTTTGCAAGTGTTGGACCATTGAGCTACACACCCAGCCCTTCTTTTTTTTTTTTTTTTTTTTTAATTTTTGAGACAGGATCTTGCCAAGGTACACGGGCTGTGTCTGGTCTCAAACTTGCAATCCTCCTGCCTCTGCCTCCTGAGCTGCTGGGATTATAGATGTGCACCACTGCATCCGGCTAATGAAAATGTTTTTGACTGGGTTCATTTATCTTGAAAGTATCTTGGTGACTTTTTCCAAATCTCCCATGGGTGCCTGGCCAATATTTCAAGAAATCCTGACTCAGAAGTAGGTGCTTGGATTTTTAGTTTTAACAAAGGCACACTTTAAAAAATTTCTTCAGAACAATAGCTTTACCTAAGACTCTATAAAAGTAGCATTTCTGGACAGAAACTTTAAAATAAAAACTGGGCAGCTAAGATTCTGCTTTTTATAGTTGGAACATAAAGAAGTTGGATGAGAACAGTCATCTTGAATTGTATACCCATAGGGTAAACCTTTAGAGTAAAACTCTTTATGTGACTGCAAAGAAGTGACATTTGGCTTTTGGTTGCTGGTTATATAGGAGAAATACTAGCTACTGAGGTAAGACCTTATCGTAGTAGAATGCGCAAAATGAAAGTAAATTTTCCTAAAATTGAAAGCTTATAATCTTTGCAGTTGTTCTTCCTGCACAATGGGTACCCACTCCTGAAGCTTGCTTTTATGTTTGTATGTTATTGTTCAAGTAATACCACATAATTTCCTAATATCTACATAGCTTGAGTTCATTGTACTTCTCAAGTGTATTAATGGCAATTATGTGAAATGAGTAGAAAGTGCTAAGTTTGATAAGAGGAATCTAATACATCAACTATATATGGTTAAAGCCCTTTGTTGGGGTTGTTATTATCAAAAGTGGTAAATACTGGTTATAGCTGTTACTAGATTCACAACTATCACGTCTGAACTCTTCTTCTACTTAAATTTTAAATTCTTTAGTCCTAGGCACTCTGCTCTTCTTACTCAGCCATTCTTATGGCTTTATACATTGTCCAAATGCTAATGAGTTTTAAATTTGTATCTTTAGTTCAGACTTCCCTTCTGAGCTTCTGGCTGCTCTGATGAGCTGCCCTTGGAATCACCACATGTGTTTTAATCTTTTAAATGTCCAAAATGGAAATCTTACTCTTGCCTCCATATCTTGTTTGCATTTTAATCTTTTCATCATCCCAGGAGATAGTAGGCCTATCAAGCAAATTTTTCAAATGCTAAATCTTTGCAGAGAATTATAAGGCTCTGTGTGATGTGACTTTTATCTCTATACTCTTCATGCAAAGCAAAACCAGAGCTAGATAGTAGTCAAAGTGGCAAAAATGAATTTTATTCATGAAGAGTTCCAGCAGAGGAAATGAGACTTTTGTATAGAACCAGACTCAGTTCTGAATGCAATAAGAACAAATGTGGATTTATAGCCAGGGAGCAGAATAGGGCTCAGTGGATAGAAAGTTGCTAAGAAGCACATCAGGGGTAAAGGAGACTGAGTAAATAGACTTGGTGGGATTCTTGCTAAAGGCAGGCTAGGATGATCAGATACCAAGAGTCGGGGATGAGGAATTTAGCTTGACTAAATATATTGACAGGATTCTTGTTAAAATTATGTAATACAATGATGGACAAACATGGAAGGCCAAAGGTTGAGGCCTAATTGGGGCCAGGATTCAGTGGAGCCTACTAGAAGTATGGTCAAGGGCAAAATCTTTCTCAGCAGTCACTATTATCTAGCCACAGTGGTTTTCTACCCCCAGAGTCACAATCCTGTCCCCTCTCACCATAGAGCTGTCTTACATGTTTTTTCCTATTGCTCAGAATGATTCTTGTTATTCTTTTACCTAAGTGGTGGGGTTTCCCATACCTTACTTCTTGTCCCTTCCTTAGAGATTCCTCCCTGACCATCATCAAATCTTAAGATCCCTTACAGTCTCCACTACTGTAGGTGGTACCCACTTGCGTTCCTTCATAGCATTTTCCATATTTAAAAATTTTAATTTGTTGTGTTTACTTATTTGATACCTTTCTCCAAAATGAACTTAATTCTTTAAGGACAGGGACTATACCTGTATTTATCATTATATCCTTAGTGGATAACATAACATCTAGTAGATAGCAATACTAAACCAGAATTGGACTCAACACGATGGCACCTAACAACAATAACAACAACATTTTATGAGGCAAATTAGGAGACCAAAGTGCTTAGAGTAGATCAACTAATTACATTAACTTATTAACTAAAACAATTTACTCAGAATTCTTTCTTTTATGTCATTTTTCTCATTTTTGAAGAAAACCCTTGGAAAAATTTTTGGGGTTTGAATTTTTTTCTTATATAAAGTACATTTTAAAATTTGAACACATGTGGCCAGAGACATAATTCACAGGCAGGAATTCATTGTTAGATACCTTCAAGTCACATCCAACTCATAGTGACCTGTGTACAAGAGAACGAAAAACTTCCTGGTTCTGTGCCAAGCACATGATTCCTTTTATGTTTAAGCCCATTGTTGCAGTCACTGCGTGAGTCCTTCTAGTTGAGAGTCTTCCTTTTTTTTGTTGACTTGCCACTCTCCCAAACATGACATCGTTCTCCAGGGATTGGTCCCTCCTGACAATGTGTCCAAGGTATGTAAGATGCATCTAGCCAACCTTGCTTCCAAGAAACACTCTGGTTGCACTTATTCTAGGACAGGTCTTTTGGGGGGATTTTTGGCAATCCATCATATATTTAATATTCCTCTCCAGCACTGTCATTCAAAAGCATCAGTTCTTTTGCTGTCTCCTTTATTCCGTGTCCAGCTTTCATAAACATGAGACTGAAAATAATCAGGCATACCTTAGTTTTCAATGTGACATCTTTATTTTTCAACACTTCTAAGAAGTCTTTTGCAAAAGCTTTTCTCAATGAAATGCATCCTTTGATTTCTTGATTGCTACCTCCATGGGTGTTGATTGTAGGACCAAGTAAAGCAAAGTCTTGGACAGCCTCTATTTTTTCTCCATTTATTATGGAGTTGTGTACTGACCTAGTTGAAAGATTTTTGTTTTATTGATCCTGAGGCCTGATCTATAACAAAGGCTGTGTTCTTTGATCTTCATCAGTAAATGTTTTAAATCTTCTTCACTTTGAGCAAGCAGAGTTATGTCACCATCATAATGCAGATTGTTAATGAGTCTTACTCTAGTCTTGGTCCTGCAATCTTTTTCATAAAGTCCAGCTTCTCAGATTATTGCTCAGCATAGCCATTGAAGAGATATAGTGAAAGGATGCAGCCCTGACGCACACCTTTCTTGACTTTATACCAGCCAGTGCTTCCTTGTTCTGTACAAACAGCTGCTTCTGGGTGCATGTACAGATTCCACATGTGTACAAATAAGTACTCTGGTGTTCCCTTTCTTTGCAATATTATCCATAATTTGTTGTGGTCCACATAGTCAAATACCTTTACATAGACATCTCTCTGGCATTCTCTCCTTTCAGCTAATATCCATCTGATATCAGCTATGATGTCCCTGTTTCCACGCCCTCTTCTGAATCCTTGAACACTTCCCTGTCAATATACTGCTGCAATTGTTTTTTTAATGATCTTTTGCAAAATATTGCTTGTGTATGATGTTAATGATATTATTTGATAATTTCCACATTTGGTTGGATCCCCTTTTTTGGGAATAGGCACAAATATGAGTCTCTTCCAGTCAGTTGGCCTGGTGGCTGTTTTCCAAATCTCTTGGCATAAATAAGTGAGCACCTCCTGTGCTGCATCTATTTGTTGAAACATCTCTATTGGTATTCTGTCAATTTCTGGAACCTTGTCTTTTACCAGTGCCATCAAGGCAGCTTTCACTTCATCCTTCAGTACCATTGGTTCATGGTGGTATGCAACCTCTTGAAATGATGGGCTATCCACCTATTCGTTTTGGTTTAAAGATTCTGTGTATTCCTTCCATCTTCTTTTGGTGTTTCCTGTGTCATTTAATGTTTTTTCTGTAGAATCCTTTGCAGTTGCCACTTGAGGCTTGAATTTTTTGTTCATTTCCTTTAGCTTGAGAAAAGCAGAGTGTATAGTTCCCTTTCAGTTTTCTATCTCTAGCTCTTTGTACATGTCATTATAATATTTGATTTTGTCTTCTTGAGCTACCCTTTTAAATCTTCTGTTTTGTTCTTTAACTTCATCATGTCTTCATTTTACTTTAGCTACTTGATGACCAAAGGCACATTTCAGAGACATTTTTGACATGTAATTAGGTCTTTTCTTTTTTTCTTATCTTTTTAATAACCTTTAGTTTTCCTCATGGTGGATGTCTTTGATGTCATGCCACAATACATGTGGTCTTTGATCATAAGTGTTCTTTGATCATCTGTTCTTGAGATAGTTTCTGAACTCAGGTGGTATATACTCAAGGTCAATCTCATACACTTGTTCTAATTTTCTTCATTTTCAGTTAGAACCTTCATATGAGCACTTGATGGTCTGATCTGCAATAAGCTCCTGGGCTTGTTCTAACTTTTGATGTTGAGGTTTTGCATTGTCTTTTTTCACAAATGTAGTCATTTTGGTTCCTATATGTTGCACTTCGTGAATTCTGTATATATAGTTGCTGTTTATGTTGGTAATAAAAATGTGTTTGCAATGAAGAGGTGATTGTTCTGACAAAATTTTATCATGTGATCTCCAGCATCCTTTCTTTTACCAAGGCTGTATTTTCCAACTACTTTGTTTCCAACTTTTGCATTCCTATCACCAGAAATTATTACTTCATCCTGATTGCATGTTTGATCGATTTCACATTGCAGGTGCTGGTAAAAATCTTTTCCTGTCTTCATTTTTGGACTTAGTGGTGGGTGTATAAATTTGAATTTAAGTCATATTAACTTGCCTTTCATATAGGCATATGGATATTATTCTATCACTGATAGCATTGTACTTTAGGACAGATCTTGAGATGTCCTTTTTAGTGATGAAAGCAGCCTCATTTCTCTTTAATCTGTCATTCCTGGCATAGGTGACCTTATGACTATCTGATTCAGAATGACCCATGCTGGTCAATTTTAGGTCACTGATGCCAAGAATGCCAAAACTTATGAACTCCATTTCCCTTTTGATGATGTCTAATTTGCCTACATTCATACTGTGTACAGTCCCCATTCCATTTATTGATGGATGTTTACAGTTGTTCCTTCTCATTATGAGTCATGCCACATCAGCAAATGGAGATCCCTGGACTTTACTCCATTCCCATCATTAAGGTAAACTCTACTTTCAGGAGGCAACTCTTCCCCAGTTGTCTTTTGAATGCCTTCCATTTTCCTGGTGCTCATTTCCCGGGAGTATATCTGACAGTGTTTCTCTACTGTTCATAGGGTTTTCAATGGCTAGTTGTTTCAAGAGTGGGTTATCCATGTCTTTCTCCCTAGTCTGTGTTAGTGTGGAAGCTCAGCTGAAACCTATCCACCATGGGTGACTCTGCTGGTATCTGTACTACCTGTGGCATAGGTTTCTGCATCACAGCAACACCCAAGCCCCCATGGTACCTCAAACTGACATACATGTGGTCAAAGAATTTCATAAGTAAATATAATTTTTAAGAAGTTATGTACTGAGCCAAGTGCCATGGTGTCCACCTGTAATCTCAGCTTCTCAGGAGCCAGAGGCAGGATGATTATGAATTCGAGGCCATAGTCAGCCTGTACAACTTAGCAGGACCCTTTCTCAAAATATAAACAAACAATCAAACAAACAGACTGGTGGTGCAGTTAATTGGTAGACCATTTCACTGGCATGTACAAAGATCTGGGTTCAAGCACTCACTTTTGAAGGAAGGAAAAGAGGAAAAAAAAAATAAGACTAAGCTAACTTTGAAAGAACCTGTTCCTTATAATTTGGATTGTAAAGTACATCAAGACATTTTGAAAAATTACAGGTGCCTGTTAGATACTAAGTCATCATGGAATAATAGTTGTCAGAGACCTACACAGTTGACAGCAGTATAATTCATATAGTATTTCTTTAAAGAAAAATAAAGGCTACATTCTATGAACATATGGGAGAAAATGGTCCAGAGCATTTGTAGATAGTGGTAAATGTATTAGAGAAATACATAATACATAATAGCAGAAAATATTAAGTGATAAATGCTATGAATACAGGACATGAGTTTTTAAGCATATAAGTGAAAAAGTGTTCAGCTATAGTGATTAGGGTTTATTTAATAGGATAATTGATTCTTCAGTAAGACCTTAAGGGCAGAATTTTAATAGGAGGGAGCATAAACAACTTCAAAGAATGGAAAGATATATTCTAGAGAATGATGAGTAGATTACACTATTATTTTATGTCTAACAATTTTATTCAGAAAATATTGAAATATAGGAAATAGCACAAGGGACTTCTGTGTATCAGTTACCTAGATTTAACCAATGTTGATGTTTTACTGTAGTTGTTCTGTTTCCTTTCTTGAAGTACACAAAGTTCTAAAATTAGTATGCATTTTTTCCTCTTTCTTCTTTGCTTCTATACTTTTAATATAGATTTGTAACTCCACAAACACTTTTTTTTTAATTGGAAATTTTTGATGTACACCTTAATATGATTCTTTCTGACATGCTTTTCATTGTGACATTTCCATATATGCATTTTGATGTACATTATTCATATAGGTTCCCCCTTACCCTCCCATATGCTTCCCCCCCTTCCACCCTCCTCATCTAAGTCTTCTCTATCTTTAACTTGGTAATATTTTTCTATATGTCCTTGGGTTCCAGTTCTGTTTAAGATAGAAATTTTTCCTGTAGCAAACTTTGTTATTATCTTGTCAGAACAATCGCATGCATTTTCTAGACCATTTATATTGACACCATTCTTAGCTTTTTTTTTTTCCCGTTTTGTTTTGATCTGATCTTTGAATAAGATGTTTCCTCCTCATAATTTTGATTCAGCTCCCACATATGAGTGAGAACATGGGGTATTTCTCTTTCTGGGCTTGTGTTCATTCACTTAAAATAATTTTCTCTAATTCCATCCAATTTGCTGAGAATGATCTTGTTTCATTTTTCTTCATTGCTGAGTAGTATTGTGTATATTTACCATAGTTTTTTTTTAATCCATTCTTCTGTTGAAGGGCACTTTGGTTGATTCAATATCCTTGCTATTGTGAAAAGTGCAGCATTGAACATGGAGATGCAGGTGTCTCTGTGGTATGATGACCCATCTTCCTTTGGGTAAATTCCCAATAGTGTTATAGCTGGGTCATATGGTAGATCTATTTTTAGTTTTTTAAGATACCTCCATATTGATTTCCACAGTGGTTGGACCAATTTACAGCTCCACCAACAATGTAAGAGTGTTCCCTTTTCCCTGCAACCTCGCCAACATTTGTTGTTATTTCTTTTATGGATCTTGGCCATTCTTACTGGTGTAAGGTGAAATCTCAGAGTTGTTTTAATTTGCATTTCCCTAATGGCTAGGAATGTTGAACATTTTTTTTCATGTGTTTCATGGCTTATGGACCTCTTCATTGAGAACTGTTTACTCAGTTCCTTTGCCCATTTGTGTATTGGGTTATTTGTTTTTTGGAGAGTTTTTTTCTTGAGTTCTTTATAAATTCTAGTAATTAGACCTTTATCTGATGTATAAAATGTGAAGATTTTTTCCCATTCTGTGGGGGTTTCCTTGACTCTGTTAATTGTTTCTTTTGCTGTGCAGAAGCTTTTTAATTTCATGTAATCCCATTTATCTATTCTTGTTGCAATTTCTTGAGCAATTGGAGTCCTATTAAGGAAATACTTTCCTGTGCCTATATGATGGAGTGAATTGTCTATCTTGCCTTCTATAAGTTTT
>VMDO01039602.1:0-12572 GCA_007922755.1 Pedetes capensis
CATGAGAAAGTTAAAATGATGTATACTTTCTCATGGAATTGTTTCTAACAAGTAAGGTTTTGGAGGCTAAAGAAATATGTTTTAGGTGAAGTTTTAATTCTTCAATATTTGCAATTGTACTTATTTGCTTGTTTATTTGGATTCTGCAGCACTAAAGGATTATAATTTTGTGATTTATGGCATCTACTTACCTTTTAATAAAAATAGGTGAATTTAGAAAATGAACTAAATTTGTGTATGGAATATACACATGTCAAACACTTTGACCCTATTCATATAATTACAATTTCAAGTGGCATTAGTTACATTCTACCAACTGACACTGATGGAAACTATCATAGATTTACAATGTGTCATTTTTTCCCCCTGGAGATTTTTCATTAGAAGGACAGATGTTGAGATTCAAACTGAATGGGGCCAGTTCTTCATTAAGTGACTTCTACTTGATTCTATGTTCATGACATAAAGTTCACAAATGAAAGCTCTTACATAGTTAGATAGTAGGAATCAGTTTAAATGAAAAGATTTTAAGGGTTAGTTAATTGAGAATTTATATTATGGTAACAAATGAAGGTGTTTATCTCATATTAAAGGATTTCTGTGTAGTATTGAAGTTAAAGTGCCGGCTGGGATTTAGTTCAGTTGGTAGAGCGCTGCGCTGCAGTCTCTGAGGTTCCGAGTTCAATTCCCAGCACTGCAAAAATGGGAGAAGGGCCTGGCAATCCACTCCCAAGGCAATCCCGAAACAGTCAGCCATTGGAAACCCTATGAGGGTCGTTATGAGTCGGACACCGACTCGAGGGCACCTAACAACAACATTGAAGTTAAAGAATTACAGACATTTTTGTAGAACATGAGAATTACTCCATACTTATTGAATGGATGAATTAAGGTGTATATTATAATCAAATATTAATAAGTATTAATGCTAAAGGGAGACACTATAATACAAATAGTCAAGTTGTTAAAGAAATTAATCAGCAGTTTTAGTATTTGTAACAATTTTATCCTCCCATTTGGTACATCTGCCATTCTGAGTATTTTCATGATTTCAGTTTATATATTGAAGCCACATGGAAAGGACTAATTTTCAGCCACAGCTGCAGAATTACTTGGCTAACTACATTAGCCTTCACACTCATTCTGACATATTAACCATTTTACAGAACTATCACTATCATTTGTCAAACTGATTCAAATCATTGGCTCAAACCTCTCTACTCTTTGATATCTTTTGATTCCAATTGTGAATTGTTAGATACCATCCTTGAAATTAAGAAAAGAATAAGATATTTTTATTTCATTCTATGTCATGCATTCAGGAGCAGCCAACCTATTAGGTATACCTAACCAACCAGAACATCACAAACTCCTTGCTTTCAGAATTCTTAGTGTGTTGTGCATAATTTTGTGCTGAAGTGACTTGAAGCATTCCACCATTTATTACATGCTAGCCCCTACAATTTACTTATTAAATACATTATACTATTTCATCTTTATAGAAATCCTAGACATAACAATTTTTATTCCCATTTATAAAAGACAACAAGTAGCTTGTTAATAAATGGGAAACCCAGGCTAAATTTTTTATTTGACAAATAGTTATTAACCTTTACAATGCATGAAGCACTTTAGTGTTAAATAAAATTATAGTAAAACAAACAAACTAGATATCAATTTATTTGATATTTTATTGTCTGTTTCACACAGTGAAATGTAATGAATTTCAGTGTAGGAATTTTGTCTTTTTATTTTTTTCTCACCTCACGAATTCCTTATTACTAAGATTCATTCTAAGCACAGATAGTAGTGCTCATGAAATATTTACTAAATGAATGGACAGGCAAATGAATGGGGAAACTATGTCCTATTTGAGCAATGATATGGACCAGAGGTGAAGAAGGGGATGTCATCTGCAGGAACAATTCCTTCCTCAGAATTGCAAGCTTAATCTAAAAGGAAGGGAGAAAAATTTCAATCTATCCTTTATGTTCATTATTTAACCTCCCCAGTTGAATTTTGTCAGAAAGATTAAATTCACTTGAAATTCCTCCACATTTTCCCCAAACCTGTAAAAAGCTTTTACTTTGTGTAAAGAAATTACACAGGAGGAGGTCTCCAGGGAAGATGTCAGAAGAAAGTTGGCTGAAATAATGGAGCTTTAGTTGAGTGTCTAAACTCACCTGGAGTCATGTAATATTATGTTCTTTAAGATAATGACATGTTAAGATTTTTTTGAATTGAGAAATACAATGTCAAAAACAAAAGTTGGCAAATAATTCAGACAGGCATTTTATGTTGTGAAAATAGCTTTTGCAAAACCCCTAGATACTCATATGCTGAGAGGTCTTTACTTGACTTGACATGCTGTTGATGGCTTCTCCAGTGCAAACCCATTTTCAAGACTGAACTCTTCTTGAAGGACATAGTAGAAAGTGATGTACTTAGCTAAATATAAATATAATATGCACTTCGTGAAAGACATATTTGAAAGTGATGCACTTTGCTAAATATAAATTGTGCAAGAATTAAGACATATATGAAAGAATTGTGAACTGGATGAATCTTTCTACACAAAATCTTTAAAAAAAAATTTTTTTAAGAGTTAATAGATATGAAGTCATAGAAGCTAGTGTCTGCAGCCATAGCACCCTGACATCTGATCCTGCTGATTTTGGAAGTTCAGCAAATTCAGCCTGGTTTAGTCCTTGGATTTTTCCAGGGAATACAAGGTGCTGCAGGCTAAAGAGAAGGACCTGACAACCCACTTGTAAAACAATCTGCCATTGAGAACCCTATGCATAGCAGAGAAGCACTGAATAGTGCAGGGCATGGCACAGTGTTAAAGAATATTTCCTTTTGTTGTAAAAAAAGTTGCTAAGTGTCAGACCTGACTGGATGGTACCTAACAACAACAGCAACAACAAGCCCCTAGACAAATTGAAAATCAAGAATTTGGCAGTATAAAATGTTCTTGAAATGTCAAAAGTATTTACGGAGAATACTTTATATACATGAATTTGTATCTCAATTCCTGTATGATAGAGGCAGTGATATTTAGTATGATAAGCACTGTATCAGGAGCCATGAATGCTGGTGTCAAAGTCTTCTACTAAGTGCAACTCTCTGTATGATAGGACTCTAAATGATGGATCTGACTGATAGAGCTGCTCGTTAATTATTTCTGAGTCTGTTTTTAAAACTATATGATCCATGGATTGTCATGGACTGTACTCCTCTTAAAATGCTCATCACTTTGTGTCATATTTTTTCAGAATGAACTATTTTATCTCAGTAATAGTCTATAACTTTCTACAAAACCAAATCAGTTTTATGGTGAATGTGCAGTAAAGACCTGATAACTTTTATTAAGTGAATAAATGAGATATAACTATCTTTCTGGTTCTGCTGAGCTCATCAGCAATTTCTCTATAGTGCATGTTTCATTAATTTTTATATATTCTAAGCATGTGATAGATGATGTGTCTGTCATATGCATATGTTTCTGACTAACAGGGCTTGGGATTAACATAGTCAGAGCATGGTGATGTTCTGAATGTGTTACTGGGCATGAGATGACATTTTTTAAAAAATAGAGTCAGCTTCTAACCATAGGACAAGTGCCTGTGTATCCACAATTCTCAGCAGAGACAAGTGGGTATTTCATAAAAGAATAAAGATATAGCAAATGTTGCAGGCAGGAAGAGGAAGTAATAATCTGGATGATAATGTTTAGGGAATATCCCTCCTGATTACAAAATACCTCACTATTAGTGTTTCATATTGTCATTAAGATATTTTGAAATTCCCTTAAGCAAATATTCAATACATTTTAATATATTCAACCTTAGAGATTATTAAAACCACATTTTCAATCTATCTAGAAGAGTCTTGTGGTATTTATACCATTTCACAACAGTTTGTTTAGTTTGCCTTCTTTCTTTTGGAATCTACAGAAGAGTTTGAAGAAAGACTTGCAGACCTATTTTCAGCTTTTCTTTTTCAACATGCATTCTGGGAAGAGAATGAGAATAATTGCACTTGAGTACTTTCACCTGAAGCAGAAGAAAGTCTTTGACACATCTATATTTTGCCTTAATATTCTTTGTGTTGGATTTTAAGTGAAGACACCTAAAGAGATTATTAAGAGACATTTAAAATTGTATGTAGAGTTATTGATACTGTCATTTAATCATACTGAACAAATGAGGAACTAGAATATGCCCAGAGTAGCAAGGCTGTGGAAGGAGAGGAATTAAGATGGCACCAGTGAGAGGCAAGAGGGACAGTTGCAGCTTTCTGGAATAGGTACCTGGTGCTGATATGTGAGTATCCATAGAGATGTGCTCTAAATAGTTCAGATAATAGTGCCATAAATAGCTGAGGATGAATGCAGTTATGTAGTAGTAGAGGTACGGAGCTTTGTTGGATGTTGAATTGCTGCAGGACCTGACAGTGCACTGCAGAGGGGCAGAATTTGGAGGTGAAGGGTTGTAGGAGGAACCTACAAGTGTGACGTGCCATACAGTATTTTATTGCTCAAGTGAGTACCACTTGAATTTGCGGGAAAAATAAGTGTTTTGAGTTTCTCTCTACTGAAGTGTACATTCCCAGTTAATGAGGAGTTATCACGCATTCTGTAAGCTAATGGCATATGAAAAGTAAATGAAGATAACCAAATGCTCGAGACATAAAGACTTAATTCCCAACAAGAAGCTTTGGCTTTGAAAGTAAGGATGGTAAAATTACCTGTTTTAAAATATAAATAAAGAGAACTATCAGTTTATGCTAAGTATATTTGAATTACTTAAATGCATGTACACATAAATACAGCATAGCTTTTTAATACCTAGATAAAAAATAAAAATTTGAGGATCTGTCTTTCTGCCTAAATAAATGACTCCTGGATCAACCCCTTAATCATGTCCTTTTTCAGATTAACCCAAAATTTAAAATTATCTTTCCCCTGTTGTTGTTAGGTGCCGTCGAGTTGGTATCCGACTCATAGCGACCCTCTGTACAACAGGGGAAACACTATTGTCAGTGCTTCTGTGCTGTTCACAGGGTTTTCAATGGCAGATTGATTTTTGGGAGGGGGTTGCCAGGTCCTTCTCCCAAGCCTACAGCTTCAGGTGTTCCCAGGCGGTCTCCCAACCAGGTACTAACCAGCTTCTGAGATCTGACGGGATCAGATGCCACAGGGCTACAGCTGAAGGATCTTTCCCCTAGGATCACTTTAACACTTCTTATGGAAATTCTAATTAAAAAAAAAAAAGGAAATTTAACTTTCCGTCCATCTTCTCTCCCATTGCTCTCCTGATTTCCACTTTCTGATTATTCCTTTAGCTTTTCAACCACTTTTACCTAGATTTCCTCCTCTCTGGCCACCCACCCCTGTTCTATAACATTGCTGTGTGCTATGTGATGAGATGAACTGTTTCCTGGAAAGTATAGTTCTTTTGCCATGTTGAACAATTTTCCAGTACATCTGATTGAAGACTTGCTCACTTTACAAAGCAGTTATAAGTCATATTTGGCTATTTGGACCTCAAGGAATTGCTACAAATGTGTCTCAGGACAGTATGTTCATGAAAACTGGCCATGGGATAGATTGCATGTCATCACTGGAAAGTGGGATTTAAAAATTCTGTAGAAATTCTGTAGAAAAAAAATTCTGTGTCTAATAATACAGCTGTTGATATTATATAAGGTTTTTATCTAAGTATACATTTTTATGTTAAAAGTAAAATATAATCCCAGAAACTCAAGAGGTAGAGGCCAAGTTTGAGACCAGAGGCAGTCTGCATAACTTAGTGAGACCCTGTTTCAAAAAGTAAAAAAAATGGGCTGAGGCTGCAGGTCAGTGTTACAGCATTTGAAAAGCATGCGAGCATGAGGCCCTGGGTTCAACCCCCAGTACCGCAATAAATAAATAAATAAATAAATAAATAAATAAAATAACAACATACAAAGTCACATTAAAAAGCTGAATCCTTGGTGATACAATGAAATGCTTGTATTTTGTGATACTGAGATAGGGAACTATCACCTCTTTGTTAGTGACTCCAATTTGTCTTGTGGCAACTGCTCAATTAGTGGATTGTATCTGCTTTGGAAACATTCTTACACCTCAATTTGCCCCTAGATTCCCATTCCCATTGCTCCCAATTTATCCTTTTCCTCTAACAAAAATTTAGTAGTCTGTGTTATACATTACTAAATCAGCAGTATTTTAAGATGATTTACAGGGGGCTTAAGATAAAACTGCATTTTTCAAACTCCATACCTAGAAACTCCCTTGAGCTTTAATTTAATGTCTCAGCTTCCTGAAATCTCATTGACATAAAACATACAGTACTTCAGCTCTAAATTTTTTTGAAGTGATTTTTAATAGGCACATAAGTCTGCTGCCAACCAATAAACTACTTTCATACAAAAAGTAGTGTATGGAATTTGTTTTTTCTTTTCTTAAGGATAGATAATACTGTTTAATGAGAATATATGGATCTGTGACAACTGATAGTCAACAATAAGCATGCAGGCTACTTTAAATAGATAGTGCCTCTGGCTTTGACATACAACAGTAAGTACAACATAAATAAATAATTTCATGCCTTCTAAATCATACTTGAGTATGCCAAGAGAAATTATCAGGGTGAATTTAACATTATGAAAGCATTTGTGATTTTACAATATGGTAGGCATTGATGATTTTGCTGGCAGTAAACTAGCGAAGTTGTTGAAACCTATGTAAATATCATCTGGTACTTAAACAATGCACATATGGATTTTATTTATGATGCTTTTCAATACCCCTGAAGTTAGGATCAACTGGGTATAGTGCAAAAAGTAATAATAGACCACCCAGTATGAACTGAAAAATAAATCAAATCTTAGAAACATATGAACTATATACATGTATACATTGCTAATGTTGGTGATACTTTTAGTATTGTACATATATTATCAGAGTTTAATTACACCAAGGTATTTTAAGAATATAGTCTTTGATTACTGGTTTTGTTAATACTGTATTGTATTAGGTGCCATGCTACATATATAAATTTAAAAAGTCTTTCTGTTGGCAACCTGTGTATTTCTATTTATAGGAAGTATTTAAACTACTACATTTTTTCCATAAAATAAAAATAATACAAAATTACTGGAACACATTATTAAGAAATTCAAACAGCAAATCTCATACTTTTGCCAAACTTCAGGAAACTTAATACTGGGAAAACCCAGGGAAATTTGTACTTTCATTATGTTCAAATATATCAACAAAAAGAGAAGGCAATCATATCTATAAAGTATACTCTTCCCTTGATTTACACTACCTCTCCTAAGAAAGTTGTTTATAAGTTAGATAAAACTATTTCTATAGTTGAGGTTTCCATATTCCTTTTTATCCAAATTAAACAAAGAGTCAGGAAATATCACTTTAAAAGCTAGATGGTAGGAATTCCTTCTAAGTGAAATTCTACCTCTAGTCTAGCTGCATTATTGTTAGGTAAATATTACTAAAATGCAACAGCTTCCTATTGATTTCTGTTATAGTCATTGTTAAAAATATGCAATGTATTTTCTCTATTAATAGATCAAACATTAAGCTGATATCCAGGAGCCCTTATGTTTTAATGTTTTAATGTATGATTGTCTGATCTTCACTTGGGGAGCAATCAGACTTTGGAGGCTGGCAAACCTTCTTAGGTCTTAGGAGAAAGCCTGTGTGGAGTCATTAAGCACTTGACCATCAGATAAAACAAACATAATCAAATTTGTGTCCCTCAAAGAGAGTTGGATCTAAATCTCTATGAATGAGACAAAGTAGTATTGTTCAAAAATTATTATGCACATATATCATCTGGGATTGGAGCCAACATGATTCAGTAGGTCTAGGGTAGATATTACTCTTTTCTTTTTTCTTTTAGTTTTAGACTAGTTCTTGTTATGTAGCCCAGGTTGCAGGCTGATCTTGAACTCTCTATCCTCCCGTCTCGGCCTCCTACTTGCCAGGATTCCAAGTGCTCACCATCACACCTGGCTGCCAGATGGGTACTGTGTATGTGTATTTCTCATCAACTCCCAGGTGATGTTGATGTTTGTAGTCTGTACTCTGAGTACATGTTTTGGGTAAGCCTGGACTTATGGGACATTGGACTAGGGTACACAAGACAGAGATAAATGGCACATAAGATTGGGGTCCCCAGAAGGGTACAAATGGACAGCAAGTCAAGAATTTGCACCAGTAATGAAATAAGACATCTTTTTTCCTCTTATGCTTTTACATCCTTTGAACATCAACGCACATTTTTCCCTGCCTTTCCAAGCCTGTTCTTTCTTCCTACAACATTTGATACTTTTCTGCTCATGATTCTCTGAAAGTGTCTTAATTTATATCATCGTGTGGCTAATAAATGCAAATTAAGTGTACAGAGCGTGAATGTCTTATATATTGTGCAAATCATTTAAACATTGGACCAATCACAAGCACTGAGAAACACAAAGCCTACAATTATATAACCAGAAGGCACATCTACACCTAAAGAGAGCTGACTTCAGATTTGCTATGAAAATTTATTTTGGGAGCTATGGACCAAGAATGTGTATACTGCATATTAAAACTTTAACTTAATGTTCTTTTCAGTTATGGACAGTATAATATAGTTGTGTATACTTGTGTATCCTTATTCTTCTCCCTCTCTCCAGATTGTCTGTGGTATATACAATAGATTTTCCTGAAGACCAGCTCAAGTGGTCTCTTAAAGTTCCTATGAACAGAATGATTGTACTTCAAAGCCTGAATTGTTGTTTCATCTCTTCATGCTGCTTTTTATCAATTTTCAAGATAGTTAAAGCTGAAAGATGACAATACTTCAAACAAAAAGCAATTATTTAAAAAGAATTACCAAATAATTGAAGCCGATCAGTGTTCACACTTTGAGAACTTTTATTCTTTCCTACCAGACCTTGAAGTCCGTCAGATTTTGCTGACACATTCATATTAGTGAACATCTGGATAATGTCATAGATTGCTCTTATTTTTGCCTAACAGTTTCTTTGTGGATTTGCCTCCCACAACACATATGGTCTATTTCTTGTGTTTATCTGTAGCTTGGCAGGATTTTGAGGTGACTTGCCTCTTTTCATCTTTACTTTTTAAAGGGAATAATTTGCATAAATTATTACCTTCCTAGATGTGAATTATGATAGAGCTCCTTTTCATGTGTGCAGAGACTACAAATAAATGCCTATTCTTACATCGTCGTCTTGTGAACTATATCTTATTTGAAGATAATTTCTCCTATACTCTATATTTTTTCAAGTTTGATTCTACTTTTGAAAGTTCTACTTCAGAACTTGCAATTAGACAATGCTTTAAGCTTTTTCATATATGAAAGAACACAATGTACTATATTGTTGTTGTTTATATTAGGTGCCCTTTTGTGGAGTCCCACTCATAATGATCTTATGTACAATAGAACAAAACAACTCCCAACACCGTACCATGCTCAGCACTATGACAGTGCTTGTCTGCTATTCATAGGGTTTTCAATGGCTGATTGTTTCAGGAGTGGGCTACTGAGTGCTTCTCCCAAGCTTACAGTACCCGATATTTCCAAGAGTCTTTCATCCAAGTACTAACCAGGCCTGATCCTGCTTTGTTGTTATTGTTAGGTGCCATTGAGTTTTGTCAGACTTATAGTGACCCTTATAGGATTTTCAATAACTGATTGTTTTGGCATTAAATATGGAGTGGATTCCATGTCCTTCTCCAATTTTTGTGGTGCTTGGAAGTGAACTGGGGACCTCAGAGACTGCAGACTAGTGCTCTACCAGTTGAGCTAAATCCCTGCCCCTACCCTGCCTAGCTTCCAAAAAGCTGGAGATATTAGATGCCAGGTGGTATATCTGTGGACTAATGTACTAAAACATTTTATTGAGCCTATATAAAAAGTGTTATTTAAATTTTTAGAAAAGTATCTTAGAAAATAATGTTAGAGACATGTCTCGTTTTCATGCTTGAAAATATTAACTTTGAAAATTACATACAAAAATATTCTAGTGATTACTTGTTCTTGTTGTTGTTAGGTGCCGGCGAGTCCTGTCCGACTCATAGTGACCCTTATAGGGTTTTCAATGGCTGACTGTTTCGGGATTGCCCTAGGGAGTGGGTTGTCACATCCTTCTCCCATTTCCGTGGTACTGGGAATCAAACTCGGGAACTCAGAGACTGCAGAGCGTTGCTCTACCAACTGAGCTAAATCCCAGCCCAGTGATTACTTAGCTTCAAATAATTGACTTTTTTTTCTCTCTCTTTTAAGGATCTGCTATGTAGCCCAAATTGGCCACCAACTTGTGATCCTCCTATCTCAGTCTCCCAAATCCTGGGAATCTAGACATGTGTCATCATGCCTGGCTGGATAATTTACTATTTACAATACATTCTTGGGGGTAATAATGGCAGACAGTACCCCAAAAATTAAGAATTAAAAGATAGCATAGTTGGAAATTAAGATAAAGTGTAAGATAAACTGTTGGTATCATTTTTCTTTTCTTTTCTTCTTTTTCTTCTTCTTCTTCTCTATTTTTTTTCCCCCATGGTACTGGGGAGTTGAATCCAGGGTCTCATTCATGCTGGGTAAGAGATGTACGACTGAGATGCATCCCCATCCCTTTATTTATTTATTTATTTATTTATTTATTTAAATTTATTTACTTTTATTTTGAGACAAGGTCTCACTTAGTTGCATAGACGGTCTCTGTCCTTGACCCTGTGATCCTCCTGCGTCAGCCTCCTGAGTTGCTGGGATTACAGGCATGTGTCACAGCCTGAGAAGAGACAAAATTAGATACATACATTCTTTATCTTTAATTTGAAGTGTTTTAGAATTTCCTTTTGGAATTTGGTGAGAAAAGTCAAGAAATACATACGTTACTCAACTGAATGCATTGACCAAGGGAAATTATTGTTATGACTGTTACTTTAGAATAGGAAGATGGAAGAATTGCAGGTACAATATACTGAGGCAAGCTCAATATCTAGAGATTATGGTAGTTGCTATAAGCAAGAGCATTTTATATAGAAAGAAGGAGGAACATCATTTTCTCATTATCAGGACAAAAAGGAAGAACAGTGAACATAGATTAGGTTTATCAGCAAATGTTGTATGCCAATGCTAATCATCCCAACTCTATGTATAAATTCTACATAATTTCTCTTTCATAGATACAGAAATGAGAAAACTGGTTTATAGACCAGACAACAGAGACCTAGGCAAGTTAAAAAGAGTAAAAGAAGAAAACAATTCCTAAGATATCAGCATGGCTGCTAGTCTTAACTGATCAGCTGATTTACTCTTAATAGATCCTCCTATCATAGAAAAGGAGGCATTCATCTCTTCTTAAGTCAACTCAGAACCCACTCCCTCCCTCACCTCCCGAGACTATTTGACATTCTTATCTTCTCTTGCTATACAGCGTGTTCCTTTAAATTATATTTGGAATAACTGGTCATCTTTCCAGGAACACAGATAGGAAATGATACTTGGGCCACTTTATTTCTATCACTTTTTGGTGGTATGAATTGAGCATTTGGTTGTTTAACCACTTTGTACTTCAATTTACTTATTGATGAAAATAGGAATTTTGGAACTATGATAATGATTAGGTAAAATAATAAAAATAAAGTACTTCATAAACAAAACAGTATGTTATATGTACCTACACAGTTTGTATTTCTGCTACTACCACTGTAGTAGCATCTTCTTATGAAGTAACATGTGAAATATTTTGTTTCCCTCTCTTCGGTAGATTGTGAGTTTCTCAGAGACTAATTCTTACTCATTTTTGAATACTAACAATGTGCTCAATACGTGTAATATCAATGTTCTGAGACCTGGATGCCTATTTCCTTGAAACTGAGTTCTACATGTCTGCATCTGTCTTGGCTAACCTCGTGTAACCCTTTTTCTCTCTTTTAAAAAAATTTCTTCATGACAACAAAATGTTACTGATTTCTGAAATTGCTTCCATGAGTCCCAGCAATACTAATTTTTATCTGTCTTGCTCTATCACTATAATAGTGTAAGAATGAAGGGGAAAATAAAAGGTTTGTCAATAAAGGAATGGGGAATTAGAAAATAAAGAATTTATGGGAAAGAGGCATACCACTAGAATCCCAGCACTAGGGAGATAGAAGTAGGAGCATCATGAGGTTAAGGCCAGCCTGGGCTACATGGTGAGACCCTGTCTCAAAATACCAAAAATAAATAAATAAATAAATAAATAAATAAATAAATAAATAACTTATGTATTGTTATTGTTGTTAGGTGCCGTCGAGTCGGTATCCGACTCATAGTGACCCTCTGTGCAACAGGGGAAACACTATTGTCAGTGCTTCTCTGCTGTTCATAGGGTTTTCAATGGCAGATTGATTTTTGGGAGGGGGTTGCCAGGTCCTTCTCCCAAGCCTACAGCTTCTGGTGTTCCCAGGTGGTCTCCCATCCAGGTACTAACCAGGCCCCACACTGCTTAGCTTCCGAGATCTGACGGGATCGGATGCCACTGGG
>VMDO01039603.1:0-12571 GCA_007922755.1 Pedetes capensis
TTTGCATATAAATTTAAACTCTGCCTCTGAGCTGTAAGAATAAATTAGTAATCCAATTTAAATATTTGAAAGATTTGTCTTATAAGTAATATAGTATTGAAAGATATGATATAGTAGGAATATAGTAGGAAACATGTTCTTCCTAATAACAGTTAATTTTACTTTCACAAAAATATATAGAGTACATTCAATTTGCATAATACATCTAAAATATACATCTTTAATAAAGAAATTGCCCCCAGGCAGAAGCTAGACTCTCATAACTGTTAAGGTTAATTTGTCAATTTAATGATAAAAGAGGAGAATTACCCTTAATTTTAAAGAAAAATATTGATAACCCAAATTAAAATATACTAGCCACATCTCTTTAGGTAGAAAAGTTTAAAAATGAATGTTTCTTAGTATAATATAAGTTTGGCACATGCCTTGAGATGTCAGTAAGATAAGGAAGAGTTTGAAATTTACTCACTTAGGACAGGAGAGACACCCAATCTCCAAAGCTATTTCACTATCCTAAAGTTTTCTCAAAATGAATCTGGCTGTGTATAAGAAAATCATATGTTATTTCATTGCTTATATTCAATGTTATTCAAAGGACCATGTTGGGAATGTACATTGCAAGCAACATCTAACTCATGTATCACTATGGTGGAAAATCATTCTCTGTACCTATACATTTGATCATGTTGAAATTTAGTTCACTCAGAGAACCACTGAGGAATTTCCGTGTATTATTATAATGAAGTATGATTATAATCAACTGGAATGCAAAGGTTGGAAACTACGAAGAAGGCGCAGTGATTGGAAAATATGGCCTTGGTGAAAGAAACAATGCTGGAGATCGCATGATAGAATTTTGTCAGACCAATGATATTTTCATTGCAAATACATTTTTCATCAACACAAATGTCAACTATACATATGGATTTCACCAGATGGAACATAGAGGAACCAAATTGACTACATATGTGGAAAAAGAAGATGGAAAAGCTCTATAATTAAATGTCAGAACATGACCAGGTGCTGATTGTGGATCAGACCATCAACTTCTCATATGCAAGTTCAAACTGAAGCTGAAGAAAATTAGAATAAGTGTACGAGAGCCAAGGTATGATCTTGAGTATATCTCACCTGAATTCAGAGACCACCTCAAGAACCGGTTGAATGCATTAGACACAAATGATAGGAGACTAGAAGAGTTGTGGTATTACATCAACGATATCATTCATAAAGAAAGCAAAAAGGTTACTAAAAAGACAAGAAAAAAGAAAAGACCAAATCACATGTCAAGAGAGACACCGGACCTTGCCCTTAAATGTCGAGCAGCTGAAGTAAAAGGAAGACATAATGAAGTAAAGGAACTAAACAGAAGATTTCAAAAGACAGCTCGAGAAGACAAAAACAAATATTATAATGACATGTACAAAGAACGGGAGGTGGAAAACCAAAAGGGAAGAACATGCTCTGCTTTTCTCAAGCTTAAGGAAGTGAAGAAAAAATTCAAGCCTCAAGTGGCAGTAGTGAAAGATTCTACACAGAAAATGTTAAACGATGCAGGAAACACCAAAAGAAAATGGAAGGAACACACAGAGTCATTATACAAAAAAGAATTGGTAGATGACCAACCATTTCAAGAGGTTGCATGTGAAGAGGGACCAATGGTATTGAAGGATGAAGTGGAAGCTGCCTTGAAAGAACTGGGGAAACACAAGGCTCCAGGAATTGAAGGAGTGCCAATAGAGATGTTTCAACAAACAGATGCACCACTGGAGGTGTTAGCATGTTTATGTCAAAAGATTTGGAAAATAGCTACCTGGCCAACAGACTGGAAGAGATCCATATTTGTGCCTATTTCCCCAAAAGGGGATCCAACTGAATGTGTAAACTATTGGACAATATAAGTAATATCACATACAATCAAAATTTTACTAAAGATCATTCAAAGTGACTGCAGCAGTATATAGACACAGAACTGCTGGAAAATGAAATGGGTTTCAAAACAGGGCAGGGAATCAGGGGTATCATTGCATATGTCAGGTGGATATTAGCCAAAAGCAGAGAATATCAAAAAGACATCTATGTTTTATTGACTATGCAAAGGCATTTGACCATGTGGATCATAACGAGTTATGAATAACACTTCAAAAAATGGGAATACCAGGGTACCTAATTGTACTTATGAGGAATCTCCATGTGAACCAGGAGGCAGTTGTCCAAATAGAACAAGGAAACACTGCCTGGTTTAAAGTTGAGAAAGGTGTATGTCAGGGCTATATACTTTCGTCATGTCTCTTCAATTTATGTGCTGAGCAAATAATCTTAGAAGCTGTACTTTATGAGGAAGAATACGGCATCAGGACTGGAGGAAGACCCATTAAGTTGGGTTATGCAGATGACACAGCTCTGCTTTTTGAAAGTAAAGATGATTTAAAACATTTACTGATAAAGATCAAAGAACACAGCCTTCAGTATGGATTGAGACTGAACATCAACTGAACAAAAATCCTTACAACTGGGTCAGTATGCACCTTCACAATAAATGGAGAAAAGATTGAAGTTGACCATGATTGTGCTTTACTTGGCTCTACAATCAACACCTGTGGAAGCAGCAGTCGAGAAATCAAAAGATGCATTGCTTTGGGAAAAGCTGTGGCAAAAGATCTCTTTAGCGTATTGAAAAGTAAAGAAGTCACATTGAAAACGAAGGTGCACCTGACTCATGCTGTGGTGTTTTCAGTCACAACATATGGTTGTGGGAGCTGGACATTGAACAAGGGAGACAGGAGAAGAACTGACACTTTTTAATTATGGTGCTTGACATGACCATTGAATATATCATTGCCTGCCAAAAGAACCAACAAATCTGTCCTAGAAGAAGTGCAACCAGAGTGCTCCTTGGAAGCAAGGATGGCTAGACTGCATCTTAGGTATTTTGGACATGTAGTCAGGAGAGACCAATCCCTGGAGAAAGACATCATGTTTGGGAGAGGGGCAGGTCAGCAAAAAAAGGAAAACCTTCTACCAGATGGATCGACACAGTGTCTGCAACAATGGGCTTAAACATAAATAAGGTCCTGTGCCTGTCATAGAATCTGGGAGTGTTTCAATCTGCTGTGCATAGGGTTGCTATGAATCAGACTCAACTGGATGGCACCTAACAACAGCAACAAATTTTGTGAGATTTGACTTACATTAAACTGACAAATAGTTGTGTACTATGCACAAAGGCCTGGATTTGATCTCCAGCAAAGAAACGAAAAGAAATAAAAGGAAAATAAAAGAAATGAAAAAGAAAGGAAATGAAAGAAAGGAAAGGAAAAGAAGAAATCCAACTTACCAAACAAAAGCCCTGACAAACTCAATGTCCAAATTTGCACAAATCCATAACATTTAATTGAGAACAAGCAGGAAAAGAAAAGGAAAAAACATGTACATAAAATGTTTGCATAAAATCCTGGAATATTATCTGAAATATTTCTATATTTTTGCATTCATAATTTTTATACCTTTCCTTTTTTTTTTTTACCTGTGTGTTTATTCAGCAGTAGGCAACAGAGCTTTTCCTATGTGTTCTTTAAAGTTTACTGGGGGGAGACTTGCTTTTAGGAGGACAGAGCTGAATTTTTGGCTGAATTTTTGCAATATTTGTTTTGTGCTTTGGTGTATGCAGGCAAATAAATGAGCTGTGAGATTTTGTTAGTAAGCTGAGTTTATTGGTATAGATTAATTCTGGACTAAAGAAAATTATTATTCAAAATTACTTCCCATGTGGCTTTTATTCAACATTCAGGTTAATAAATTGCCTACATATACAAAGTGAAAGAGTAGGACTTTGTGTGGATGTGGTGTGTGTGTTTGTGTGTGTATTGCTTTATAAAAGTAATGAGCATGACCATAGTCCAGAGCACTTAGTGAATCTGTTGCTGGAAGATGCGGGCTACAGTTAATGTGCTGAGAAGTCAGAACAAGGTTGGAGTCAAGCAGTGTCTTGTGGCTGATTCACACGGGCTCACAAGAACCACAGGTAGCTTTTTAGGAATGTCATGCTCTGGTTTTAAATAGCAATTAATGAAAACTTAATTAAAGAAGCAAAATTAAATATAATGAAATTCAGCTTAATGCCAAAACTCTTCCCTTCCTACTTCAGTTTATTTTATTATTATCTATATGCTGTAGTTGTGTCTGTAATTTTATTAAAACTCCTTTAATGAGATATAATTCACATACCACACAATACATTTAAAGTATACAATCAATAGCTTTTAGTATATCCACAGAATTGTGAAACTATCATTTTAATCAAATTTAGAACTTTTTCATAATCTCAAAAAGAAGTCCTATCTGCCTAGGTATAATCTCTCCCCACCACCCCAGCTGTACACAACCACCAGTCTTTATGGATTTGCCTATTCTTAACATTTCAAATAAAAAGAATCATTCAATATGTGCTCTTTTGTAACAGACTTCTATCACTTAGCCAAACCTTTTCTGATTTTTCTATAAGGCTGATGAATATCAGCCATTTTTAACAGAATGTTAACAAATGTTTGACCCTATAACTAAAATACATAAAACATCAGAATTGATAAGTACAAGTCCCTTCAAAAGTAGAGTTCTAACCTTTTAGAAAACAAGTTCACTAAGCCATAAATGTTGTTGTTGTTGTTATTGTTAGGAGCTGTTGAGTCAAGTCCTATGCATAGGACCCTATGTACAACATACTGAAACACTTCCCAATTCTGAGGCAGGCACATGATCTTATTTATGTTTAAGCCCATTGTTGCAGACACTGTGTCAATCTATCTGGTAGAAGGTTTTCCTGTTTTTGTTGACCTGCCCCTCTCCCAAACATGATGTCTTTCTCCAGGGATTGGTCTCTCCTGACTACATGTCCAAAATACCTAAGATGCAGTCTAGCCATCCTTGCTTCCAAGGAGCACTGTGATTGCACTTCTAAGACAGATCTTTTGGTTCTTTTGGCAGGCGGTGGTATATTCAATACTCATGTCAAGCACCATAATTCAAAAGTGCCAATTCTTCTCCTGTCTCCCTTGTTCAATGTCCAGCTTTCACAACCATATGTTGCAACTGAAAATACCATGTCATGAGTCAGGTGCACCTTCATTTTCAATGTGGCATCTTTACTTTTCAATACTCTAAAGAGATCTTTTGCCACTTTTCCCTAAGCAATGCATCTTTTGATTCCTTGACTGCTGCTCCCATAAATAAAAATGTAATAATCATGATGATAATAAGTAAGGAATAAATACATGCAAAATCTAACAGAAAAACTGAAAAAACAGTAATCTTCACATTTACCATCTGCATAAAAGTGAAAACGTGGTATTTCTCTTTTTGAGACTGAGTTGTGTCACTTAAGATGATTATCTTTAAGGCCACATATTTAGCTGCCAGTAACATAACTTCATTATTCTTCAAGGCTCATAGTATTTCATAGTGTATGTGTGTGTGTGTGTGTGTGTGTGTATGTGTGTGTGTGTGTGTGTGTGTGTAAATAACATGGAAGTGCAATTCTCTCTATGGCATAAAAACTTAGCTTTTTAAGGTATATATCGAAAAGGGGGATTGAAGGATAAAGTGGGTGTTTAATTTTTAATTTTCTTTTCTTTTTTTTTTGGCGGTACTGGGGGTTGAACCCAGGGCATGCTCTGCAAGTGCTGGACCACTGAGCTGTGACCCCAGCCCATTTTCTTTCATTTTTTGAGACAAGGTCTCACTAAGTTACGCAGACTGCCTCTGGTCTCGAACTTGCGATCCTCCCGCCTCCGCCTCCTGAGCTGCTAGGATTACAGGCATGCGCCACCACCCCCGGCTAATTTTTAATTTTCTAAGTACCTCCATACAGCTTTCCACAGTGTTTGTACTAGTTTACAATCCTATCAGCAGTGTAAAATCTTTTTTCCCTCAGCATCCATGCCATCATTTCCTGTTGTTAATGTTAGCCATTCACCAGGAGTAAGATGAGACCTGAGTGTAGTTTTGAGTGCATTTCTCTAATAGCTAAGGAAATGGAACATTTTTCATGTTTATTTGCTATTTGTATCTCTTTTTTGAAAATTGTCTATTCAACTCTTTTACTCATTTCATAGTCGAATGGTTCATTCTTTCAGTGCTTAATTTTTTTAGTCCTTTTTATATTCTCAATATTAAACCTCTGTCAAAAGTATAGATTGCAAATATTTTTCTCCCATCCTATAAGTTCAATCTTTACTAATTGTATGTTTTACAGTACAGAAACTTTTCAATTCTATGTAATCTCATGTATCAAGTCTTGGTACTATATCCTGGGCTATTAGAATAATATTAAGAAAGAACTTGCCTACTCTCATGTGTTAAAGTGTACTACATAATTTCTCTTCCAGTAGTTGCAGAACAACTGTTTTTAGATTGAGATCTCTGATCCATTTTGAATTGATTTTAGTACAGGGTAAAAGGTATGGATTGATTTTCATTTTTCTACATGTGGACATCTAGTTTACCCCAAACCATTTATTAAAGAGATTATCTTTTTTTTCCATTTTCTGTCCTTGTCACCTTTATCGAAGATCAATTGGTTGCAAGTGCATGAGCTTATATCTGGATCTTCTATTATATTTCATTGATCTTCCTGTCTGTCTTTGTGCTAGTGCCAAGCAATTTTTAATATTAGGGCCCTGTAGTATAAATTAAAATCATGTATTATGATGCCTCCTATATGCTTTCACTGTTTAGAGTTCTTTTGGCTATTTGAGATCTTTTGTTTCCAAATAAATTTTTAGAGAGTTTTATCAATTTCTGCAAAGTACTTAGGATTTTAATGGGAATTTCATTGAGTCTGTATAGTGCCTTTGAAAAAATGGCCATTTTGAAAATGTTGATTCTACCAACCCATGAGCAAGGAAGATTCCTTCATCTTCTAGTATCTTCTTCCATTTCCTTCTTTAGTTTTTTAAAACTGTGATTATAAAGGTCTCTGGGATCTTTAGTTAGATCAATTACTAGATATTTCATTTTTAGGGGCTATTATGAATGGAATTATTGATTTAATTTCTTGCTCCATCTGTTCATTATTGCAATATAAGAATGCAATTGATTTTTGAATACTGATTTTGTACCCAGTCACATTATCAAAAGAATTTATTGTATTTAAAGGTTTTCTAACAGAGGCATTGTTGTTGTTGCTGTTAGGTGCTGTCGAGTCGGTATCTGACTCATAGCGACCCTCATAGGGTTTTCAATGGCAGACTGTTTCGGGATTGCATTGGGAGTGGATTGCCAGGTCCTTCTCCCATTTTTGCGGTGCTGGGAATCGAACTCAGGACCTCGGACACTGCAGCGCAGCACTCTACCAACTGAGCTAAATCCCAGCCCAACAGAGGCATTAGGATCTTTTAAATACAGATAGTATCATGTCATCTGAAAATAAAGATAATTTGACTTCTTCCTTCTTGAATTGCATCTCTTTATTTCCTTCTCATGCCTAACTGTTCTAGTTAGGACTTTGATCACTATATTAAATAAGAGTCATGAGGGGAGACATCCTTGCCTCTTCCTGGTCTTAAGGGAGAATATTTTCAATTTTTCCCCATTTAGTATAATATTGGCTGCTATTGTTATTAGGTGCCATGGAGTTGTGTCTGACTCATAGCGACCCTTAATAAGGTTTTCAATGGCTGATTGTTTCAGGGTCCTTCTCCCATTTTTGCTGTGCTGGGTATGGAACTTGGGACCTCAGAGACTATAGAGTGGTGCTGTAGAAACTGAGCTAAATCCCAGCCTTTAATATTGGCTGTAGGTTTGTCATATTGACTGTAGTTTTGTGTCCTTGAGGGTATTAAGAAATGTTCCCTCAGTTACTAATTTCTTCAAGACTTGTATCATGAAGAGTTGTTGGACTTTGTCAAAGACTGTTTCTGCATCTACTGAAATGACCACATGGTTCTAGGCTTCAAGTCTATTGATGTGTTATATTACATTTATTGATTTGCATATATTGAATCAACTTGGCATTTGTGCGATAAAGCCCACTTGATCATTATGTATAATCTTCTTTATATGTTCCTGAATGCAGTTCACAAGTATTTTGTCGATAATGTTTTCATCTATATTCACCAAAGAAATTGGTCTATAATTTGCTTTTTTGAGTCTCTGGCTTCAATATCAAAATAATACAGTCTTCTTAGATTGAATTTGGAAGAATCTCTTCCTTTTCTATGCTGTGAAATAATTTAAGGAGACTAGGAATTAATTCTGTTCTAAAGGTTTGTTAAAATTCAGCTATAAACCCATCAAGCTTTTATTATTTATTTATTTATTTATTTACTGTTGGGAGTACTTTCTTTTGCTGGGAGAGTCTTTATTTCTGCTTTAAATCATTACTTGTTGTAAGTCTATTTAAACCACCTAGGAGTCCCTGACAAGATAGCATAATGGTAATAGCCTTTGTGAGATGCTCCAATTCGGTTAAGCCAAAATAGGGGAAATGAGGTGTTATTGTTGATTAGTGTTAATAAATAAAGAGTTCAGTTATCATTAGGAAAGAGTATTTCTACTTTTTGGTGAAATCTAAGTGATAATTCAGCCTGCAGCCGTAGCCCTGTGGCATCCGATCCCCTCAGATCTTGGAAGCTAAGCAGGGTTGGGCCTGGTCAGTACTTGAATGGGAGACCACCTGGGAAGACCAGATACTGTAGGCTTGGGAGAAGGATCTGCCAAGCCACTTCCAAAAATCAATCCACCATTGAAAACCCTATGAACAGCAGAGAAGCACTGACAATAGTGTTTTGCCTGTTGTATGTAGGGTTGCTATGAGTCAGATACTGACTGCACGGCACCTAACAACAACAACAACAACAACAACAACAACAAGTGATAATTCAGAGGAAGTGACATTGTGGCTGGACATAACAGTATTTAATGTCCTGGCTAGGGAAGGTTAAGTGCAAACCAAAAACTTTTACATAACCCCTAGCTCCCCAGAGCAGATTGTTTACAACTAACTAACTTTTGAATTCTGACCAGTGTGGTTACATGTACTATATGAAAATCTCCAGTACTCAATCTGTGATAGCAGTTATAACAGTTCTAAGAGATGCCCAAATCTCAGGTAAGGAATACATAGAAAATGAAACACCAAGAGGACGGACCACTCCAAGTGATCACGACTCTTCCATAACTGAAGTTAAATAATCAGAAATTCCTCATTTACCAGACAAGGAATTTAAAAGCCCATTCATAAATATGATGAATGATCTTCAACAAATTATTAAGGTTCTGGTCAAAAAGTTTCTAATCTAGAAGAAAAATTTAATTCAGAAATTGAAACTTTAAAGAAAATCATACTAAAATCAAAATGAAACAGACTATAAACTGAATAAAAGTCACAGTGGGTGGTAATATGAGTAAACACGAACAAGTAGAAGACAGAATATTAGAGGTGCAAGATAAGATTGAAGCATTAATTTACTTTGATATTACTAGCCAAAACAACCAGAAACAATTTGACCACAACCTCCAAAGCTTGTAAGATTTGCTGTTGAAATCCAGATGTCATGATTTTCAAGAAGGGACTGAGATTACAACTAAAAGCTTTAATAATCTTTTTAATGAAAGTGTATTAGAAAATTTTCCAAATTTAAATAAAGAAATACATATTCAAACCACAGAAGCATTCAGAACACCAAATCAATTTGATTAGAGCAGAAACTTTCCTTGTCATATCATATTTGGGCTATTATAATTACAAAACAAAGAAACTATCCTAAAGGCTGCAAGAAATAAATGTCAGCTTACATATAAAGGTAAACCCATTAGAAGTACATCAGATCTTTCATCAGAAACTTTGAAAACTAAGAAATCATGAAGTAAGATATTTCAGGCATTAAAATTAAATAACTGTCAACCTGGAATATCTTAACTGACAAAATTATCCTTTATGTTAAATTAAGAAGACAGGGTATTCCAAGATAAAAGTAAACCTAAACAATATATGACTATTAAACCTGAACTCTAGAGGATTCTTAAAGGTCTCCTATATACTTAAGAGGAAAGATGTTACACATATGAGAATACAGACCAGAACAAAATCTCTAACAGGGAAGTGGGAGAACTTGATGATCAACTTAAACTGAGCTCAGTTGGTAGAGCACTGTGCTGTAGTCTCTGAGGTCCAGATTTCAAGTCCCAGCACCACAAAAATGGGAGAAGGGCCTGGCAATCCACTCCCAAGGCAATCCCGAAAGAGTCAGCCATTGAAAACCCTATGAGGGTAGCTATGAGTCAGATACCGACTCGATGGCACCTAACAACAACAACAACAATATTGTACAAAACAACAGTTCCTTTCTGTTGTAACTCTATGCATTAATGGCTTGGATTCTTTGCTCAAAATACCTAGATTGGCTGTTTAGGTTAAGAAAGAACATTAAACAATTTGCTTCCTTTACAAGAATCATCTCCTTCATAAGCATCTACATTTTACCAAGTGTGAGAAACTAAGAAAAAAGCAGGCGTTGCTATATTGATATGACATAGTTGGCTTTTGTCCAAAATTAAATATGACAAAGAAGGACACTGCTTGTTAATAAAGGGTTCAATGAACTAAGAAAATACAGAAAATATGATGATTGTAAATACCTATGCACTCAATGTTGGTGCACCTAACTTTGTAAAATGAATGATATTGACTATAAAGGACTTCATAGGTCCAGACACTATAATTATGGGGGATTTTAATACCCCATTTTCAGCATTCTTTAATCAACAATGCAACTATGGATTTAAATAACATCATAGACCAACAGGACTTTACTGACATCTACAGAATATTCCACGCAAAAGGTACAGAATATTCATACTTCTCAGCACCATATTGTATTTTCTCTAAATTGGCCACATTTTGGTTCATCAAACCTGCCTTAGTAAATATAAATTTTGAAAATTTTTACTTGTACCTTATCAGATAAAAATGCAATAAAATTTAAAATTAACTGCAGTAGAAACTTCATTCACTTTACAAACACATGGAAATTAACAATACTCTTGAATGACTAATGAGTCACTGAAGAAATCAGAGAACAAATTAAAAATTTCCTTTAATTGGACAAAAATGAAAATAAATACCAGAACCTTTGGCATACTGCAAAACCAATTCTACATGAAAAGTTATAGCAACGAGTGCTTACATTAAAAAAAAATAGAAAAGTTCCAAATAATTTATTAACTCACCTTAAGGTATTAGAAATAGGCAACAACATAATCTCAAAATAAGTAGACAAAAGTAATAAAGATCAAGAAAGAAATTAAGGAAGGGAAAATGAACACACACAAACACTACAAGGTTAAGGAAACTGACAGTTTGTCCTTTGAGAAGATAAATGTTGTTGTTGTTAGGTGCCGTCGAGTCGGTATCCGACTCATAGCGACCCTCTGTCCAACAGGGAAAACACTATTGTCAGTGCTTCTCTGCTGTGCATAGGGTTTTCAATGGCAGATTGATTTTTGGGAGGGGGTTGCCAGGTCCTTCTCCCAAGCCTACAGCTTGTGGTGTTCCCAGGCGGTCTCCTATCCAGGTACTAACCAGGCCTGACCCTGCTTAGCTTCCGAGATCTGACGGGATCAGATGCCACCAGGCTACAGCTGTATGCGAGAAGATAAATAAGATTGATAAACCTTTAGTTGGCTTAAGAAAAAAAGAAAGAAAAAAACAACAGGAAGGAGCCCAAATCAACAAAATTATAGATGAACGTGGGGTGATTACAATGGATCCAAGTGAAATAAAGAGAATCATTAGCATCTATTTCAAGAAAGTGTATTCCATAGAAAAATACATCACAGCCAAAATTGATAATTTCATTAATGAATTCACAAAATTAAATCCTAAGATTGTGTCTATTTATTAAAACTGTAGGATGAAATAATGTACTGCAGCAGGAAGGTGTAGATCACATTGGTTCTTAAAATTGGTGCTATGGCACAACAAAGCATAAAGAGGGAGGCTACAGAATTGGAGAAAATATTTGAATGCTTGTATTTTTCTGACAGTGGATTAATACCCAAGATCATGTAAGGAACTAAAAAAAATTGATAATGAAGCCACATTATCAAATTTAAAAGGGGCAAATGATATGAATAGACAGATCTTTTTTAACCCATGAAGTATCTATTTTTTTTTCCTTTTTTAGTAAATGATGATGGGGTACACAGTAATATAGCATTGGCTTTTTCTTTTTCTTTTCTTTTTCTTTTTTTTTAATTGGAAATTTTTAATGTACACCTTAAAGTGATTCATTCTGACATGCTTTTCATTGTGACATTTCCATATATGCATTTTGATGAACATTATTCATATAGGTTACCCGTTACCCTCCCCTATGCTTCCCCCCCACCCACCCTCCCCATCTAAGTCTTCTCTATCTTTTACTTCATAATATTTTTCTATATGTCCTTGGGTTCCAGTTCTGTTTAAGATAGAAACTATTCCTGTAGTGGTCTTTGTTTTTATCTTGTTAGAACAATTACATGCATTTTCTAGACCATTTATATTGACACCATTCTTATCTCCCCACCCCTT
>VMDO01039605.1:0-12564 GCA_007922755.1 Pedetes capensis
CCAAGTACCACAAAAAGTTAATAAAATTAAAATGCTGAACTAAAACTAATTTCCAAAGAATATATGAAGAACAATTTAAATAAACTTTCTTTGTACATATGGGATATCACCCAAGGATCTCTACTGGTTATCTGACAAGATATTAATATAAAGACTAAGGCTTTGCCATTACAAAGATATCCAAGAATTTAATTCAGGAGCTCATTTTCAGTTATTTTATTTATACCTCCAGGTAGGGCAGGCCTGACAATATTTGTTTTATATACATTATTTTTAACCTTTTTTAAAAATCCTACATTTATTAACATTTCCATTGTACACACAAATTCAGTTCCTATTATATTCGTTAAGGTCACGTAGGTAGGGAGAGGAGGAGCAAGGACTTGATCCTATTGGATAGATTATTCCATATGTCAAAAAAAATCAAGAACAGAAAGTTTGAGGGTTGAAACTCACCATCTGTATATATTTATACATGTATTTTCTCAATGACTCTGATTTATAATTTGAATAGAAAAAATTCCAAAAATTGGTTATATAGTCACAGTCATATAATTGCCATTAATTCTTTGTAGTGATTAGTACACAGGAGAAATAATCAGCAACTCAGAGTCACCAACTTCAGATTTGTTCTGAATGTCTTATTTTCCATTCGTTAGATAAATTCACAATGTTGCACAGAAGTTATATTTTAAAGATTAAGTCATGGAAAATAACTCCTAAAAGTAAAAACATAACACAATTTTACAAACTTTTAGTATGATAATTACTCTAAGTTATTTTTTTATTGGGGCTGGGATTTAGCTCAGTTGGTAGAGGGATGCGCTGCAGTCTCTGAGGTCTAGAGTTCAATTCCCAGCACCGCAAAAATGGGAGAAGGGCCTGGCAATCCACTCTCAAGGCAATCCCGAAACAGTCAGCCATTGAAAACCCTATGAGGGTCGCTATGAGTCAGATACCGACTTGACGGCACCTAACAACAACAACAATTTTTTTATTGCTGTTAGGTGCCATCTAGTTGTTGTCCGACTTATAGATACCCTATGTACCACAGGTGAAACACTGTTAGTGCTTCTCAACTATTCATAGGGTTTCAATGGCTGATTGTTTTATTGGACTGAATTGCTGAGTCCTTCTCCCAAGCCTCCATTATCTGCTGTGCCCAGGCGGTCTCCCACCCAAGTACTAACCAGGCCTGACCTTGCTTAGCTTCCAGGATCTGATGCCACAATGATATGAGTGCAGGTTATTTTTTTTATTATGGGTGTCATATGTGAGCCATCTTCTGCTCTGATGAATTATGCGTCTTTTTGCGCTATCCCCCTGAGAAATTTGTAATAGGAAATATTTTGTAAATATTTGTTAGACTTTTGACTCAACAAAGAATGTGACTACCCTTTCTGAGTACCAAAGTAATCATTCCATAACATTTTAGAGAAAGAGTCATTCTGAACACATGATGAAATAGTTATCGATATCCAGATCATTGAGCTTTTCCCCAGGCCAAGAATTAAGCCATCTAACATTGGAATGCAAATCTATTCCAACAAGACTGCTTTAAAAGGACAGAGGGAAGGAGGGAGGGATGGGGGAAGGAGAGGGGGGAGAGGGGAGGAAGGAGAGAGGGTGGAGGGAGAGAGAGAGAGAGAGACAGACAGACAGACAGACAGACAGACAGAGACAGAGACAGAAACAGAGACAGAAAGATTGATTTTTGCTTGGAGTATCCATTGAATTCAGAAATTCAAAATTACAATACGGGATACAGAGGTACATTATCCTCTGATAGTCTCCCACTGCCGGAGTTAATTCTTCTATGTCTGTGTCTCTACAGAAACAGCTTGAAAGGATTTGAACAAAAATAATTTCATAGAGTATCCCTTCTGTTATGCTGTGGGGCACAAGTTCTTGAACAGCAAGAAAAATCAATGTGGAAGGTTGACACTGCTAAGCTCGTCTGTGCATTACTTTTGAGCCGGATTTCATTCTGTGCCTATCAGCTAGACACACCTAATAAACAACAAAGTATTGAGCATTCACAGCTACATTCCTTGTAGAGATAAAATGAGAAAATATAAACAAAGCCTGGTAACACGTGCAGGTAACAGAGTAAGCTTCAAAGCTGACTGAAACCAGTCTGATACAAACTCAGATCATTTTGATGCTAAAACTAAGCCCTAAGCATGATCATCAATACTGTCTATCTGTATCTCTTTTTATGCTGTCCTCACAAAAATTCAGTTATTCCATCACTGGAATACTTAGCTACTTATAAAATGTGTCATTTCTTTCAATAACCACTTAGAGTTGGAAAATTGATTCTTTTCTGTTTGAAAGCAATTCCTGTTTGTGCATTAAAAAGACACTTTAAGGCAAGCCACCTCACTACTCAATAGTTCTACCTGTATAATTCAGAGAAATCACCTTATATTTTATGAGTGAATCAAAGCATCAAGAAAGATTAAAAATAATCACCACATATGTATGCTTCCTATGCTGAGCCACCACGAACCTCACAGTATTAGTTTCTGCCAACCAAATGTATCCCAAGGCACTATATTTCACTTTTTACAGACAGGGTAAGTGAAGATTCTTAAAATGTCTGTCTGTGACAGAAAAACAATCTCCTCCTCTGCTTATAATTAAGACCCATGTTTGACAATAAAAATGGGAATATGAACTATTGAACCACATCGCCGCTGACTTTTAGAAGAAATGAGTGGAAATTCTTAGTAGTATTTAGGCCATAACTATTAAGTATTTAAGGTAAACAGTACAGCAATGATTTACCTTTCTGGAAAGGCTTGGTCTTCACAGAAAGAAATTTATTATTAATTACCCCATTCTTTTACAGGTGGCAAGTGATTAAATTTGTGTTTGATTCTGTTTGTCTTACTGGTTAATAATTAAGCTGCAATATATTTCTTTGTTATTGTGGATATTTAAGGTATAGAATACGTTCTGATGGAGATATTTATAGCAAACACATGTCTATCATCTCATGCTGTTAAATTTGGGGTGGTAAGGGCACCTAAAGTCTAATTTCTTAACTAATGTTTAACATGAAATGTTAACAGTAGTCCTTATGATATACATCTTCAGACATTCATTTTACATAATTACAAATTTGTACCCTTTGGCCTCTACCTCCTCTTTCCCCTCCAATCCACTCACAGAAATCACTATTCTACTGTGTCTATATGTTAGACTTTTTTGAGTCCACATAAAAAAAGGATCATACAGTGTTTCTACATCTGGCTTATTACCCTAGCATAATGTCCTTCAGGTCTATCCCATATTATATGCAGCAGGATATTCCTTTTACATCAGGCTGAAATAATATTCATTCTATAGTTTCTCCATTTACTGGCCAATCCTTAGATTGTTTCCATATCTTGCCTGTTGTGAATAATGCTGTATTTGAACATATGAGTGCACATATCTTTACAAGATATTGTTTTTGTTTCCCTTGGATAAACATATGGTCCACATTATAGTTTAACTCATAGTTTTAGGACTTGACAATGGTGAAAACACAACATGAATTCAGTGGAAACTATTAATTTCAATCATTTTCCAGTTTATAATATGCTGTATGATACTCTTGTGATGCTCTACAGTGGCAGCAAGCCATAGCTGCTAGCCCTTCAATCATATGGGAGAATCAACTGAGATTCTACAGACTACTGTTGCTAAGCTGTGATGTTTGAGAGGTGAGTTAAGTGCATTTTGTGCTTAATACTTTCAATTTATAATGTGTTTATGTGGAGAATATTCCATCATATAAATCAAGGAATATCTGTATACCCAAATTAGGAATTGCTGGGCAGATGGTAATTCTCTCTTTAATTGTTAAAGGGACCTCCATACAGTTTTCCATGATGCTCTTACCCATTTACATTCCCAAAAGCTGCATACATGGGTTCATTTTTCTCCTTACCTTCACCAAGACTTATCCCTTGGCTTTTTATAATAGTCATTTTAACAAACATGATATGACATCTTAGTCTACTGTTATTTGCACATTTCTGATGATTAGAGATATTGAGCAAATTTTCGTATACCTGTTAGCAATTTTTATGTATTTTTGGAAGAAATGTCTATTCTGTTCCTATGCCTATTAATTGGAGTATTTATGCTAATGAGTTACGTGAGTTTTATATATTTTACATATCTTTTATGAAATATATATTATGCAATTGTTTTCTCCTGACCCATATGCTGCTGCTTCATTTTGCTATTTCCTTTGCTGTGCACAATATTTTATTTTCAGTTGTTTACTTTTTCTTTTGTTGCATATACCTAAAACTACATCATAGGGCTTTTCCCTTGCAGTTTTCTTCAAGAGATTTTAAGATTTCAAGTGTCATGTTTGGGATTTCATCCATTTCAAGGAACTTTTGTGTATAGTGTTCAATAAGGATCCAATTACATTATTTTGCATGTACATACCCAATTTTGTCAGCAGAATTAGAGAGATTATCTTTTCTCTATTGTATCTTCTGGGTGCCCTTGTCAAGAATTAGTTTACGGTAGATGTTGAGACTGATTTCTAGGCTTTCTAGTCTATTCCATTGATTAATGTGTCTGTTCTTATAACAACGCCATATTGTTTTAGTTATTATTGCTTTGTAGTATAGTTCTAAATTGAGTAGTTTGATTCATCCAAATTTGTTCTTAAAATTGCTTTGTCTATTCACGAATTTTGGTGGTTCCATATAAATTCTAGAATTTTTTATTTTTGTGGAAAATGCCATTGGGATTTTGATAAAAATTTGGTTAAATCTATATATTACTATGATTAATATGAAAATTTATTATTGAGTCTTGTGAATCCTAAACACAGTATCTGTTGCATTCGTGCCTTCTTCAATTTCTTTGATCAGTTTTTTTTTCACATTTTGAGTTTATAGATACTTTACATCCCTTTTATATCAAAGTACTTTTGATAGTATTAACAAAGCTGCTTTCATAATTTCTTTTAGGTAGGGCATGACTACGATAAAAAAATACAACTTACTTTTGCATATTGGTTTTATATCCTATATTTTATTGGATTCATATGTCAATTCTAACACCTTTTGGGGGGGAATTAGGATTTCCTGTGTGTAATATCTTATTACTGGCAAGGGATATTTTTAATTTTTCTTTGAAAACTTTGATACTTTTTATTTCTTTTTATTCTCATATTGTTCTTGATCCAATAACTGTAGAATGGAAGTTCAAAGACTGGCCACCCTTGCCTCTTGGTGGGTATTAAGGAAAATTTTTTCAGTCTTTTTTCTACCAATTTTGCTTATGATGTTAGTCATGGGATTTTCATAAATTATCTTAGTTTTTTCTACACTTAATTTAATAAGAGCTGCTATTATGAGAGGTTATGGAACTTTTCCAATGTTTTATGCATTATCTGCATCTGTTAAAATGATTGTATGGTTATCTTTCATTCTGTTAATATGGTGACTCAGTTATGATTTGTATGCTTTACATTAACTTTAAAACCTATAAATAAACCCCACTTTGTTACAATTTGTTTGTTACATTCCAAAGAAGAAATACTACAGGCTAACTGCATCTTTATAGGCTGACTGTATCCTTATAAAGTATCAGAGTTGTGCTAAGATACTGTTCTTAAAAGTATTTTCCTGATCATAAAACATTAAACAATTATCTTCTAAAAATTCATTTCATTTTAGAATTACAAAAAAAATTGCAGGAATTATACTGAAGGAAATGGGAAAATTGAGTTACATATGCATGAAAAAACTGCTAATAAATTGATTAATAAAGGATATAGGGACATTTTGAGGTGGTTCTATAAAGAGTTTGTTTTAGTAATGTGTATAAAGAAGCATCTATATTTTCTCAGGGGCTGGGTTTTAGCTCAGTTGGTAGAGCACTGTGCTGCAGTCTCTGAGGTCCTGAGTTCAATCCCCAGCACTGCAAACATGAGAGAAGGACATGGCAACTCCCAAAATAAACCCAAACGAGTCAGCCATTGAAAACTCTATGAGGATATCTATGAATGGGACCTGACTCCACTGTACCTAACAACAACATATTTTCTCCTGCAAATTGAAAATCTCATGTTTCAGTTGGGTACTCTGTTGTACTTCTGTAATCCCAGCTATTCCAGAAGGTGAGGCAAGAGGATCAGTTTCAAGGCCAGAGACAGCCTGTGCAATTTATTAAGACTTTGTCTTAAAAATTTAAAAAGGGACAGTAGGGTAAGGTGACTCCTTGATGAAGCATTTGTATAGCATGCATGAAGCCCCGGGTTCCACTCTTCTAGTACTGAAAAAAGGAAAAAGAAAAAAATAGAAAAAAGAAAATCTGAGTTTCAAAAAGAGGTACAACATGCCATAGCTGGTAAATTTTGCAGTCTTTTTTTCCTTAAGAGGTAGAACCCAGAGTCTTCTGCATGATCTGCACGATAGGTAAGTGCTCTACCACTGAGTTATATCTCTAGCTCTTTGTTCAAGACAAGCTTCTGCCATGTAGCTAAGGGTGGCCTTGAACTCAACATACAGTCTGGGGTAGCTTCAAACTGTGATCCTCCTATACCTACCTCCCAAGTGCTGAGATTACAGATGTGCACCACCATGCCAGCCCTTTACATTGTTAAAGTTTTTAAAGATGACATGATCTTAGATCTTTGAAAATACATGTGCATATATTACTAAAAACTGGAGCAGTATTTCATGATCTAAGATTTTTCTATCCTTGCTTTTTTCTTTAGGAAAAATATACCCACCCCCACCAAATGTGGACAAAAAAATTCCTAGATTTTTCTAGTTCTTAAAATTTGAGCCACTGTCATACCTAATCTCAATTCCAATGAATAAACAATCATACTGTTTTAAGTGAGCTTGATACTATTGCATCATGGAAGAATAAACCTAACAAATGAAAGTTAGTAGATATTGTTTCAACATTCCTACATAGCTCCATGTATGCATTTTCTATCCTTTCTATGATTCTGCCAAAATAAAAGTATAAAAGCATGAAAGGAATAAATCAGCAACAATGAAGAGAAGAAAATGAGGTTAAGAGTGAGAGGTTGTAACCAGAAAGAAAGAACATTAAACAAACTTGAAGAAAATTGTATGGAACAAGTTGGTGGCTCAAACTGGCAAGAAAAGCTAAACATGATAAATAAGAAGAGGGTCCAATGATGACAAGACTCAGGCCTCTTCCTGTGGGGTTTGTTGATGGGTGAAAATTAAACTCTGCTTCAGAGTTAAAGTGAAGAGGGGGACCAATAGCAGTTTAGGATTAAACTTTTAATACAGGTTTTTAACCTACAACCTTTATGCTCATGTCCTTCCCAGGAAGGGCCAATACAAAAACAAATGGTTTTGCATTCCTTGACATCTTCAATTATGGGCTCATAATGCCTGGCAAGATAAATATAAACAGACTTAGTGAGGAGATATGTTGACACAGCATGGTGAGATTTTCTAAAAAGGATCATTAAGATAAAAAATGTCCTAAACAGAGGTCTGTTAATTACTTCCTATAAGTGAAATACAGTTGCTGTAGTGGGTTTTGGTATGGCCCAAGATCTATGAATATATATTTTTGAATGTTGAAAATAAAGAAATGAATATTAGTAACAGCTCGAAATTTTAAAAGTCCTATAATGAAGAAAATTAAAATGAGAAACAAATTATAAGAATAATCAATAGGAAAAAGAATTCTATGGATTTGGTGGTAGGAAAACTGCCCTTAAAGTACCCAGAGGTCAAGAATATTTAAATGATATAAAAGGAAATGCAATCAGAGATCTCAGTATAGTTGGGAAATAGTCATAAATAATGTTTATTAGTGTTCACTTTTTATAGAGAACATATGAAAAAGCAAGGATGTATTATTTTCATTTTCAGGGGAGACTATAACTGTTAACAATATTGAAACTATGAAAAGAAATGGGTTATTGATGGTAGGAAATTGTAGTTGGAGACAGATGTTGAAAATTTGAAAATAAGACTGTTTCTTACTGTGGGACAGTAAAGTTGGAGAGGAAGAGGGAGGTGCTGGTATTCTATAAGGAATGAAATAAAGATAGTGGCTAAAAATTGAAAATAGGGACATAAATATATAATTTAAAATGAGGATTGCAAATGCCAAAGCCTATGGCATATGCATAGGTGGAAACAAATGTAAGGAATTGTATTTTTTTGGTTAGGTGCCATCAAGTTGGTATCCGACTCAGAGCGACCCTACATACAACAGGCTTCTCTTCTCTGCTTCTCATAGGGTTTCAATGGCAGAGTGATTTGGGGGAGTGGGTTGCTGAGTCTTTCTCCCAAGCCTATGGTATCTGGTGTTCCCAGGTGGTCTCCCATCTAAGTACTAACCAGGCCCAAACCTGCTTAGCTTTTGAGATCTGACAGGATAGGACACCACAGTGCTCCTGCTGCAGGCAAGGAATTGGAGGCTTGACTATTACTATTGCAATCAGGCATCCACCTGATAGTTATACTGTTTTTTAGAACAGCAGTACCACTGTACAGAAGCAGAGGCAAAATGAGTCTAACTGTTGGACGCTGGTTTTTTTTTTTTTTTTTACCTTAATGCCATTTTTTGAAAAGTGAGGGTGATGGTAGTTAAAGATATTTAAATCACATAAATAAGATAAAAATAACATATTATGAAAATATAATTTAATGGTGGGTTAGGATTTTGCTCAGTTGGTAGAGTGCTTGCTCTTTGTGCTGTAAGGCTCTGAGTTCAATCCCAAGCACCACAGATATGAGGAAGATCCTGGCAGCCTACTCTAGAGAAATGTACCAGTGAAAACCCTACCAACAGCAAAGTAGCACTAACAATAGAGTTGGGCATGGCACAGTATTGGGGAGAGTTTCCTTCTAATGGCACCTAACAACAACAACAACAACAACAAATAAACTTTAGTATTAAGAATGAGGATGCAGCAAAATTAAATAAGCTTGTCTTTCATAATATGGATTAAACAAGTTTAATCAATGAACTATAAAATGTTTTTCAAATTATAGAGTCAAACCCTATAAACTAAAGCAGAAATTTTTATACATTTTATCTTTGTAAATGGAGAAAAGGTGTTGTTAGAGTACTGTTTTTCCTCATGAGATTTTATATACTTTGACTTTGAAAAATAACAGTAGTAATGTATTACATTTGATCCAAAAGTTTGATTTTTTAGAGAACTAAAAAACAGCAAAATGATATTGTTGGGAGGGAATTAACACAGAAAAATATTTTACTCTCTTTGTGTATAGAAATATTATAAATAAACTTGTAAATTAAAGTCCATCATCCTCAACTTGCTGTGTTATTTGAAAATGCAAATGTATAGCTGTTACTTCATGGGGTTCCATTTAAAGAAGCAGAGGCAGAAACTGCTGGATGTCTAAAAACAGAATTTGTTCCTGGGACACCAAATACTTATTTTTGTGAGGAGAGGAAAAATACTATGCTAAACTGTTGATTGAAAGTATCCAGAAAACAGTAGGTAATCAGGTGTTCACCATCTTTCATAATTAAAAACTCCACACAAAGAGATATACAGTGGAAACTTATTAAACGGCACCATTAGGTGATGTGAACTATAATAGTGAAAACAAAACATCCAAAGAGAATTTTTCTATTTCTCTCCACAAGTCAGTGTTAGAATGACTGGCCCTATGGGCAAAGAAATGCTCCAATAAGGTGCTAGCAAGTTTCCATGGTGGTGCAAAGCAGGCAAGTAAGGCATAAGGGAGGTGTGATCACTTCTCACAGTAGTGGCATGGAGGCCAAAGTCACACTCATTCAAAATGAGACTTTTTAATACCTAGTACAATCATAAATAATAACTATAAAAATCACTAATTACAGATTAGGAGAACAAATCACTAAGATAACTAATCATCGTAGGTGATATCACTGGTAACTGGCCTGCCGGTCCAAAAAAGTTAATTTCATAACAAAATTACTCTCATTTATTCTTATTTGTAATAAAACATAGAAATATTCTCACTTATATTTTTTGTAATAGAACATAAAATTATTCTCATTTGTACTTCTTTGCAATAGAAGACTCATATGAACAGAATTTAAATTTGTTTTGTGATTGTAATCCCCTATTGGAAGGATATCTGGCAAAGATTTTCCCCCATTATGTAGGCTATTGATGATTTCTATTATTATGCCAAGGTTTTGTTTTAATTTGACACAAGCCTATTTGTCAATTCTTGATAATATTTCCTTAGCTATTTGAGTCCTATTCAGAAAGTCATGGCATATGCCTGGATCTTGAAGTTTACATATGTTTTCTGTAATAATTTCAAAATTTCAGATTTTACATTTAGGTATTTTATCTATTTTGTTTTTTTACAGGGTGAAAAATAGAGATCTAGTTTCTGTCTTCTACATGTGGATATACAGTTTTCCTGCATTACTTGTTAGAGGCTGTCATTTTTCCAATGTATTATTTTCTGCATCTTTGTCAATAATTAGATGTCTGTACCTACAAGGGATTAATATCTAGATTATGTAATGAACTCAAAAAAATAAGATAGCAAATAATCCAAATGATAATTTGGCAATGGAAATGAACTGACAGTTTTCAAAAGAAGTTACAAATGATAAATATGAAGAAATGGTCAACATCTTTAGCCATCATGGAAATACAAATCAAAACTATCAAGGTTTCATCTCACGCTTTTCAGAATGTCTATACTCAAGGAAACAAACAAGTGCTGATAAGATGGTAAAGGAACTCTTATTCATTGCTGATGGAAGAGTAAATTAGTCCAGCCACTATAGAAATCAGTTTGGAGATGCCTCTAAAAAAGTTAAAAGTAGAACTTTTATATGATCCAGCCATAACACTTCTGGGTATACACCAAAAAGAGTCAAAGTCAGCATACAAAAGAAATGTCAACATATGCATGTTTCTTGTGGCATTACTCACAATGGCTAATTTATGAAATCAGCCTTGGTCTTATCAACTGATGAATGGATAAAGAAAAATAATATTGATGTATATGCAGATGGGTGTTCACAAACAAACACACAACATAGAGCTATATTCAGTCAAAAGAAGAATAAAGTATGTGGTTTGCAGGAAAATGAATGGAACTGCAGATCATTATGTTAAATGAACTAAACCAGTTCTACAAAGACAAGTTTGTTTTCTCCCATATGTAGAACCTAGGGAAAAGAAAAAGGACAAGGACAGATTGTGCAGAAATAGAAAATCATAATAAAAATTCATACATAAACACAAAAGACCACATACAGCCAAAATAATCTTAAACTATAAAACCAGGGCCCCCACACATCTGTCAGTTTGCCACACTGTGGGGGCTTGTGTGTTGTAATGAGGCTGAGAGTTCTGCCACTGGTACCTCAGATATGAGCAAGGTTACCCATGGTGAACAGGATTTCAGCTGACCTTCCAGACTAAGACAGACTAGGGCCTTGTTGTTGTTGATAGGTGCCATCGAGTTGGTATCCAACTCATAGCAACCCTCTTAGGATTTTCAATGGCTGACTGTTTTGGGATCGCGTTGGGAGTGGATTGCCAGGCCCTTCTCCCATTTTTGTGGTGCTGGGAATTGAACTCGGGACCTCAGAGGCTGCAGCACAACGCTCTACCCACTAGGCTAAATCTCAGCCCCTGACTAGGGAGTAGGACCTGGCAAACCACTGCTGAAACAACTAGCCATTGAAAACCCTATGAATAGCAAAGAAACACTGTCAGATATAGTGCCAGAAAATGAGCCCTCCAGGTTGGAAGGCACTAAAAAGACTACTGGGGAAGAGTTGCTTCCTCAAAGTAGAGTCTACCATGATGATGGAAATAGAGTAAAGCCCCAGGGTGCTCAACTTGCTGATGTGGCATGACTCAAAATGAGGAGAAACAACTGTAAACATCCATTAATAATTGGAATATGGAATGTACGTAGTATGAATCTAGGAAAATTAGAAATTGTTAAAGAGAAAAGGAGTGCATAAACATTGGCATTCTAGGCAACAGTGAGCTAAAATGGACCAGCATAGGCCATTTTGAGTCAGACAATCATATGGTCTACTATGCTGGGAATGATAACTAAAGAGAAATGGGGTTGCATTCATCATCAAAAAAGACATTTCAAGATCTGTCATGAAATACAATGTTGTCAGTGATAGAATAATATACATACAACTACAAGGAAGGCCAGTTAATATGACTATTATTCGAATTTATGCACCCACCACTAAGGCCACAAATGAAGAAAGGGAAGACTTCTATTAGCTTCTGCAATCTGAAATGGATCCAACATGCAATCAAGACATACTGATAATCACTGGAGACTGGAATGTAAAGGTTGGAAACAAAGGAGGCCCAGTAGTTGGAAAATATGGTCTTGGTGACAGAAATGAAGCTGGAGATCACATGATAGAATTTTGTCAGACCAATGACATTTTCATTACAAATACATTTTTCAACATCAGAAACGGAGACTATACACATGGATTTCACCAGATGGAACATACAGGAATCAAATTGAATACACATGTGGAAAGAGACGATGGAAAAGCTCTATACAAAATGTC
>VMDO01039606.1:0-12564 GCA_007922755.1 Pedetes capensis
TGTCAGTGCTTCTCTGCTGTTCATAGGGTTTTCAATGGCAGATTGATTTTTTGGGAGGGGGTTGCCAGGTCCTTCTCCCAAGCCTACAGCTTCTGGTATTCCCAGGCGGTCTCCCATCCAGGTACTAACCAGGCCCCACCCTGCTTAGCTTCCGAGATCTGACAGGATCGGATTCCACAGGGCTACGGCTGCAGGCGTTGTTGTTGTTAGGTGGAGTCAAGTCGGTATCCGACTCATAACGACCCTCATAGGGTTTTCAATGGCAGGCTGTTTTCGGGATTGCCTTGGGAGTGGATTGCCAGGTCCTTCTCCCATTTTTGCCGTGCTGGGAATTGAACTCAGGACTTCAGAGACTGCAGCGCAGCGCTCTACCAACTGAGCTAAATCCCAGCCCAAAACACAGGTTAGACCAAACAAAATACCAAAGGCAGAAGCAATAGCTGAGAAAGGAAAAGGCTTATGAATGTGGTGTCCTACAAGATCTCAATATAATGAGAGGGAAAAACTGATACAGAAGTAATTATTAGAGACTTGAGATAGTAAGAGCAATAATTCGATCTAAACAAAATGCTGAGGAAACAATTCACCACTAAGACACTGGATTCGGTGAAGGTGTACAGCAGTTGTCACTTAAGCAGTCTTGAAAACAGGATTTCAAAAGAGTTGGGTGGAGAATAAGAATTCTAACAAATCAGGAGCTGTGACACAGGCCTATAATCCTAGGTATTCAGGAAGCTGAATGAGGCATGAGGATTGCAGGTCCCAAGCCAGATGCAGCCTGCACAATTTAGGAAACCCTGTCTCCAAAAATGAAAAAGGGGCTGGGGGTACTGCTCAGTGGTAGAGAACTTGCCTACCTTGTTCAAAGATCTGGGTTCAAGCCCCTAGTCTTACAAAAAATAATAATAAATAAGAATAAAATGTTATCCAGCTGCTCAGTAGGCACATAATTCCTCAGGCTTTCTGTAAACCTGGACCCCAGGAGCTCATAATTTTATGCCTGTGCCGACTACAACAGGAAGAGAGCCAGAGCGGGCAAGTGCAGTGGAGTATGGGCATTACTACACCACTTCCCAGGGGTTAAAGACATCATTTCAACATTTTTTCTTTCTTTCTCTTTCTTTTTTTCTTTTTCTTTCTTGTTTCTTCCTTCTTTTCTCTTTTACCTTTTCTTTTTCCTTTTTTCTCTTTTTTTTTCTTAGTTTTTTTGTTTTTGTTTGCTTTTTCTTTTGTTCTTGCTATATTAGGGTGCTCTACCCCTGAACTACAGCCTGATCCCTTTTTGTAGTTTTTATTTTGAGATCAGGTCTCACTAACTTGTACAGGCTGCCTTTGGCCTCAAACTCACAATCCTCCTGGCTCAGCGTCCCCAGTGGCTGGGATTACAGACTTGCACCACAGCGCCCAGCCAGACATCTTTAGACTTCTCTCCTCCCGGAAGAGGGGGTTCTTTACAGATGCATGAAATGTAAATAATTGGAGTAGATCTGGGGATATAGCTTAGTGGTAGAGTACATGCCATTTGTGAGGTCCTGGGTTCTAGCCCCACCACTAATAATAATAACAAACTTAAATAATAATGATGATGATGATGATGATGATGATGATGATGATAGAGTACAGACAGTCCCAGTGGCAAATAAGTTTAAGAAAGATGTGTGGCCAGAAATAAGATTGGAGAGAAGAGACTGTGGGTTGGGCCTAAATGCCAAATTTGTCTTTTGGTTTTTATTCTTTGAAAGCTACTCTTGAGCAGGAGCATAATCTAAACAGGGAACTATATTAGGAAGATTCCTTAGTAGCTCACAGACTCTCAAAGGAGAAAAGAGATCACCCCAGCCCATTTCCCTCTGGCTCTAAGCCTTTTGGTATTATTATTGTGGCAACAAGTCATATGCTGCCACCTGGTGACAGTTCAAATACCACTGTTCTACACTGCTGTTTAATATTTCTAGATCTCACCCCTCTACAAGCCTGTGTCCCAGAGCCTGATGCAAAGTAGCTGATAAATAAGCAGAGTACTAATAGCAATTAGAGTTAAACAATGCTACCATACCAGATGAATCACTGTTCTAGTGAAAGATAGCAAGGGAGAAGAAGGGAAGGGAAAAGGAAAAGGGAAAAGGAAAGGAGGGAAGGGAAGGGAAAGAAAGGGAAAGAGAAAAGGAAAGGAGGGAAGGAAAAAGATGGGAAGGGATAGGGAAATTATTGGGGAGGGAAGGAGGAGAAAGAGGGGAAAAGGAAGAAAGGGAGAAAAGAATTAGAGTGCATCACTCCTAGTAATAACTATGAAAAATGAAATTTTTGTTTCAGTTAAAAAATACATACATGTATGTTTACGAGGTTACAATGTAAACAGTATTCCTTACTTGAGGTCACAGTCAAAAATTTCCAAAGGCTATTAGATTACAACCAGAAACAGAGATGAAGGAAGCAGCTGCTATAGAAATGCAAGCTGGGTTTCTGAGGATAAGGAAGATGAAGATGCTAGAGTGAGCCTCAAGAGATAGAAGCTGCAGATGAGGAAAAGTAGCATCCTAATGCTCAGGTCCAGAGCCCACCAGAAAAATCAAACCCTCTCTGCAACCCCACACACTACTGCCCCAGAGCAGTATTCTATCTAGATCATGCTACTCACCAGAATGGAAGTTTCCCTGTGGTCCCACATTCACCTGAGCTTGTACTACGAAGGTGCAGCTGTAAATGTCAATGACCTTGGGTTTCAAAGGTAGAGGTCACAGGAAGCAGTCAAGTAACAAGAGGAAGAAAGAGTGCGGCTGAGTCTATTCCATGTGGACACAGATTCACAGAAAATACATCAGGGAGAGTTGAACCACTTTATTACAGTTGAGGGGTAGGGGTGGGTGGGCAGTGAGAGGCCTCAATAGAGAGGGCACATACCACCTGGATCCAGAGGGAATAGGAAAGCTGTCCAGAAACAGGTCCTGGAAAGGAGAGTGAACAAAGAAGACTTCATCCCACTATTCTTACAAGTCCTTATATTTCACTCAGGAGCATATTGGGGCCCTGGAGCAATAGGTCTTCTTGCTCAAAACTTTGGTCAAGTTGCTGAGAGCTGCTGGACTCCAGGTTAGAAAAGGTGTACCTTTAAGAGATCTAAGAAGAAGGAAAAAGGAAGAAAAAAAATAAACCATCAGCTAGCACTGTGCTATTCATATAACTAGACCCTGAGCCTGTCAGAAGTGAAGGGACATAGCCTAGCTTGGGATAAGTAAGAACAGAGGTAGATGGATTCACAAAAAAAGGCAGACTCTACTCTACCTGGTGCCAAACAATTAGGCAGCTGGCATTCAAGCACCATTCAGATTCAGCCCTCCCCAGAACTAGGATCCATGCCCTTACCCCTAGATTCCTTAAAAGTTCCCAGCTACTGTTACTGTCTGGAAGACTGACTTCAGAACTAGATGAAGAAACAGGCATAGCAAAGGTGGTGGCCAGGGTAATTTAGATTGGAAGACATGAACAGAGGTCCTGGAAAGAAAAACAGAATCAAAGGCAAAGATGGCAATGATGGATCTAGGGGGCTCTCCCAGCCACAGAACTATTCTCCTTCCTAAGGCCAAGACTCCAGTCTCCTCCCCTTTATCATCCAGACACAAGATATCTCAGTCACTCTGTAGTGAGTAAAGAATGCCCGATGCTGCCCTTACAAGCTTCAACCCAGATACTCAAACTGCGCCTGTCAACACTCTGGTAAAAATTTAGGATAGGTGAACTTTGGTCCCCAGTGCCTGTGAGACAAATCTCCTCTACTACTGCAGCCCCCATACCTTCTGACCTGAGGAGGTTGTGCTCCTGCTGGACATCCCAAGCCTCTGTCCTGGAAGCTTTCAGTGTGTGACTCTTGGCCTCCTGGCCACTTTGCAACTGCTCCAACATCTGCCAGATGATGAGCCCCAGTATGAACAAACCTCTCTCTCACCAGGAAGAAACCCCTCTCCCCACATTTGGCCTCTTCAACACACTTGGAACCCTCCTGTAGGCAAGGAAAGTTTCTCATGGTTTAGAGCAAAAGGATTGGGAAGAAGAGCTTTGAAGAGATGTTAAGTCAGCACAGGGAAGAAAGGGATAGAGATGGGGGTGGAGAGGGTATTCTGGCCTGTCTGCAGAACAGGGTAGACAGGGAAAGGACTAGGCCTCTATGAGGAAATATGTGAAGACAGGTCTAATACCTTCCAACTGTGGGTCTGAACCTGAATCTGGTGCCCCTTAGCCATCTGTTTCAGCAGCAGCTCCTGATGCTGGCCTACAGATGAGAGAGAATGTGAGGGGACTTTTCTCCAGCTTCTTTCCTTCTCCCTCCTTGCCTTGTGACCAGCCTGGTGCTGAAAACTGAGACAAAAGCATTCTGGTCCAGCTGTTGGAAAGCTAACTGTCTGGAGAGACTAAACTGACTCCAAGAGAGGCAAAAAGGAAGACAAAATACTTTGTCAAGGGCTGAGGGTGTAGCTCAGTGGTAGAGCAGGTGCTTAGTATGTGCAAGGCCCTGGATTCAATCCTCAGCATGGCAAAAATAAATAAATAAATATTTTGCCATACTTCTCCAATAGCTCAAATGAGCAGAGAGCTATGACCACTTACTGGGAGAGCAAGAAGGCATTCCAAAAAAAGGACAAGGGAATACATATTCTCAATCTTTTACTTACTCAGCTGGTCCCACAGCAACTTCAGTTCCTCCCATAGAACCTCTAACTCTTCCCACAAAAGTCGCCGCCTAGAGGAGTGACAGCAGTGTCATTCTGGAGTCAAATAACAAACCCAAAGTGAAGAGGCCATCAGCCTCCCAGAATGTCAAGTGTTCAAAGGCTTCAAAAAGATGAGCTCTTGCCCATCACTTACTCAGTCTGCATGTTCTGGTGTAGGCCAGGAGTGTTACACTTTCCTTGTCTTGTTTTCCTGTGGGCTTGGGCTAGCTCCTGTACCTGGCTCTGGAGGCCCTGCAGTTCACTTCTCAGCCCTTCCAGGCATTGTTCCAGAAGAAGGACTCGCCCTTCTGGCACCCTCTGTAGCAACCTTAGTGATGCTGTAGTGGGACAAGTTGAAGGTCATTTCCTCTGAGGGCTTCAACATGAACCCAGACATTATTTGCCAATCAAGATACATGGGCACACACAACACATATGTGGCAAAATTGTGTACACATATATAAAGTTGTGTGGAGAGGTTGGGGGAGTAGCTCAGTGGTAGAGCACATGATTAGCATCCATAAGGCTCTGGGTTCAATCCCAGTATCAGGAGGAAAAACTATGTACATGAAGAAAAGAATTGATTTGATACCTTCCATGGTACTGATCTTGTACATCTGTTGCTCTCGCTCTTCCAGCAGGCCCTGGACAGTCTGCCTTAGTGCCTCAGTGACCTATCCAGGCAGAAAAAACACATGAGCTACTATGTAAGAGGCTTTCCCAACCCTTAGTATTCTCATCTCATATAAACACTACATATACATATCTAGTTTAGCAAGCCTTACGTGAGCCTGAGATTGAAGCTGGGATTGAATAATAGTAAATTCATCCCAGAGAGAGGATGGACTGTAGGCCTTGGCCCAGCTCAGTCTCTCTGGGACAGTGGGAGTCTGTAGAGCCCAAGGCTGCTGAGATTTGACTCCTGGTTGGGGAAGCAAGTGATAACAGGAAATCAAGGTTCCAGCCGGGACTCCTGCTGAGGAAATAAGGGACAAGGGCAGGGTCTATCTATGTGAGAGAACAGTTCAGGAAAGGAAAGAGTTGGAATTTGATAGGAATAGTGGATAGTAAAGGCACCAGAAGCAGATCTTAGAAAGAGAAAAGGCTGGGAGTAGAAAGGGACAATACTTTCCCATAGTGGAGACTCCAAGGGGATACAGCCTCTGCTACAAAGAAAACAGTTCCATGAGCCAATGAGTTTTGAGTGTCCTTTAACCTAATCCCTTCTGGAAAAAACAAAAACAACAACAACTACTACAAAAGCCCACTGTGGGTTCCCTCGCCCCCTCACCTTAATACGGGCCACATTGCCATCAGTTGCATTGAGAAGACCATTGAGCTCCTCAGACCAGCTCAGGCTCCTACTCATCCTGTGGCAAGAGTCTGGCTCCTTGACTTCTTGTGCCCTTGCTCTCCCAGCTGGGGATATCCAAGGTACAGCCCAGGAAAGGCCAGGGCATTAGATGGAAAGAGGACAGTGGGGATGCAATACTAGGAGTAGGGATGCAACATCACACCAAAATTGCGACTCTGGCACAAGGCAAGGGAGCAGCGTTCTTGGCGAGCAGTGGGAAAAGCGGAACACCCTGATAGGAAGATATCAAGTGGGAGTAAAAGGCGCTGAACCTTGGTCAAGATCGCCCCAAATCCAGGACGTCTGCACCATAACGTCTAACCTGTGTCAGCGACTTACTGCCGCCCCTGGGTTCAAAAGCCCGGGTAGGAGAAGAAAATACAACTTCAGACCAGGTGCCGCAGTGCCACCCGGGAAACTGAGTCCGCCTCTTGTGGAGATAACTGGCAGATAGAAGTGGCGGAACTACGTTTCCCTGGAAGAGACATTGGAGTTTACATCCCCACCGTGAGGTTTGTCGGGACACGGAGTCTTCCAGACTCTGCGGTGTAGAGCTCCAAGGAACAATCGAACTACGTGTCCCAAGATGCATCGCGCTGAGCCAACTCCGTCCCGTTGCTGGTCCCACTACCTCCTGGGAAATGGAGTCCAAGCTGCCTTGAAACGTAACGGCCCAGTTATTCTTGAGACTTCATTCCCCAGCAAACTCAGCGTGTAGCGTGCGCTATGGAGCCGCATGTCGCAGAACTGAAGCAGAAGATTGAGGACACGTTGTGTCCTTTTGGCTTCGAGGTTTACCCCTTCCAGGTTGGTTTATCCCGCCTGCGGTCCGAGGCCGAGCTGTATGTATGATTGACCTCAGTGCAACCGGCATGAGGCCCCGGGACCCTTTCCGATTCTCCCCAAGCTCTTGGCGCCCGGTGGCCATCTAATGACTGAGACAGTTGTCAGCTGGGGCGTGGGTTAAAACGGTCGCACATTTTTCCCTTTACCCATATGATGCCAAACTGATGAATAGGAAGCACCATATTATCCCGTAACCTGTGTGGCCTTGTCACCTATTTACTTACAGTAAAGAAGGTACCCCGTGGGAACCCAGTCACTTTGGAGAGCTTCCCAAAAGGACTTAGGAGAAGGCAAGGCTTGGAAGGTTTGCATGACTATGATTTTGGGTCAGCTGAGATGGGAAGAGCATTCCTGCTATTGAACAAAAACAATTGGCTGGTTTGTTCCATCTACCAACAGAAGGGTAATTCATGATGTTGCTAATCATCAGTACAGAGCTGGGTATAGAAATTGTGTGCTCCCGCCTGGCACAGAAGTCCCGGCAGGCCCCTTCTCTCCCTACCCCTCCCTTTTACATTCATTTCCCACACATCGGTGCTGGGTGCACTGAGCGTATACTTAAGACATACAGCTAAATTGTCTCAGCTTGAGCTCTTTGCCTGATGCTTAAAAGCTAGCTTAGTTCCCACTCATTCCACTGAAAGGTCCACAGCAGTACTTGGAAGTGGGGAGATACAGAGGCAGAAACAGGTTGGGTCTAGTTTGAGAGAGGACTTGCCAGGAAAAAGAAAATGAAATCAAGGGCTGAGGATGCAACTCAGTGGTAGAGATCTTGCCTAGCATGAGCAAGGCCCTGGGTTCGATCTGAAGCACCGCCACCCCCAGAGGCTCCCCCCCAAAAAAAAGACCTTTGTCTCCTGAATCTCCAGAATCCATTCCTATCCAACCCCCTGATCTATATTCTAGTCCAGGTCATTTCTTATTTGGATTACTGTAATAACCTTGCTATCACCTTGCCTCCAACCTATTTTCCACACAGCAGCCAGATTTTTTCCCAGTAATGGCAGTTGAACCTAGAGCCTGGCACATGCTAATGCTAGGCAGGTGGTCCACTGAGTTATTCTCCCAGCCATCTTGTGCTTTATTATTATTATTTTTAAATCTATTTTTTAAGACAGGGTCTCAGTAAATTGAGGCTGCCTGGTCTCAAACTTGCAATTCTCCTGCCTCAGCTTCTGCTGTTGCCTGGCTTACAGACAAATCTTTCTAAAACTGATCATGTCAGTTTACTCTTAAATATTCATTGGTTCCTTGCCACTAAATTAGATCCATATTCCTTAAGTTGGTCTTCAAGCCCAGTCATAATATCACTCCTACTAATCTCTCCAGTTTTCTCTTCTTCTGCTTCCTAATACAGACCCTTCACTTCCATCAAACTAGACAATTTGCTCTGCTCTAAATGTGCTCAGTACTTTCTTGTCTATGTCTTTGCTCATGCTGTGACCTATCTTTTGTGTGTGTGTGTGTGTGTGTGTGTGTGTGTGGTACTGGGGGTTAAACCCAGGGCCTCGCGCTTGCATACTCTTCAAGTGCTGGACCACTGAGCTGCACCCCCAGCCCATTTTTTTACTTTTTGAGACAGGGTCTCACTAAATTACACAGACTGCCTCTGGTCTCGAACTTGCGAATCTCCTGCCTCCGCCTCCCGAGCTCCTGGGATTATAGGCGTGCGCCACCGCACCCAGCGCGCTGTGACCTATCTAAAATAAACAGATTCTCCCTCGCCATGTCAGCCATCAGTTTTCTTAACAGCCTTCAATACTCGGTTTCCAAGAAAGCCTTTCTAATTTCACAGGATCCTTTTCTGGCACTGTCATAGCACTAATTCTAGTATGGTCAATTTCTACTTATATTTAGTTGTTCACGAACTCTGCTTCTCTATTCTAAATCCCTGTCAAATTCAGATGAGTTGCCCATATAATGTAATGTGTATATGTTACATGTCATCAGTGAAAATTCACTGAATGAATGAGATAAAGGCTGGGGCAAAATGTATGAGGTCTTGAATATAATTGGGTAAGGTATAGGCCTGGCTAAGGCCTAAGGTGGTTCACCAGCCTGGCCTGACTTTTCTCTCTGTTCCAGGTGGCATGGTACAATGAACTCCTGCCTCCAGCTTTCCACCTGCCCCTGCCAGGACCTACCCTTGCCTTCCTGGTACTCAGCACACCTGCTATGTTTGACCGGGCCCTCAAGCCCTTCTTGCAGAGCTTCCACCTCCAACCATTGACCGACCCCGTGGATCAGTGTGTGGCCTATCATATGAGGCGTGTCACAGAGGTGAGAAAGGCTCAACTTTTCCCTCAGCTCCCAAACCTGCTTACAACTTCTCCAAGATCAATGTAGGATCTAGAACTAGGGCTAGGGGCCACTTCACAGGCCAAATAATATTTTAAAGCCTTCCTTGACATTCTATGATTTCTCCCTACTCTGCCTTCTCACATCCAGGTTCTACCATCTTCCTTTTTTTTTTTTTTTTTTGGTACTGGGGGTTCATCCCAGGGCCTCCCGCCTGCATGCTTTGCAAGTGCTGGACCACTGAGCTGCACCCCCAGCCCTTTTATTTTTTTTCCTTACTTCCTGAGACAGGGTCTCGCTAAGTTACGTAGACTTCCTCTGGTCTCGATCTTGCCATCCTCCTGGCTCCGCCTCCCAAGCCGCTGGGATTACAGACATGCGCTGCCACGCCCAGCTGTACCACCTTCCTTTAACAGACCCCCAAGTCTGAAATCAGTCTCCCTCTGATGGGTAACTGTATGAACTGCAGGCCTGTCTTTGGCCTCTGAGTGGAACAGGAGTGAGCCCAATATCCTCCAAGCATTGCTCACCTGCTTTTTCCCTAGACTTGCAAGCTTTATGCTGACTTAAGTTCTTTTGAGGACAGCAGAACAATATTTCACCACCACAAATTCACTTCTATAAATGTCGGGTCTTCCCACACTAGAATTTTGAAGGGCAAGTCAATCACCCCTCATAATGGAGGTTTCTAAGCAAGACCTTATGTATTTCCTTTCAAACATGGGAAACCCTAGAAAGAACTTTCTTCACTTTGGAGCTTCTGGGTTAAGGTCATGTTTTCCCTTTAAACAGGGATTTTAAGAACAGGGTTGTTAGCAAATTAGGGCTCCCTAGAACAAAGTCACAACTCATCTCATGCTAACAGGAGCCTCTATCTTATCCTCTCCCAGAGGTTCCCAGATCTGCAGATTGAAGTCATTGCTGACTACGAGGTACATCCCAACCGGCGCCCTAAGATTCTGGCCCAGACAGCAGCCCACGTGGCAGGGGCTGCTTACTACTACCAACGACAAGATGTGGAGGCCGACCCATGGGGTACCCAGGTCAGAGGGCAAGTGTGAGTGAATGAAGACTGAGAGAAAATGGTAAAAGTCCCTCAATCTGTGATGTCCCACATTCTTTCATTTTCCTTAGACAAAGTTGATACCTAACCCAGGACAACGCAGCTATGTTCTGGTCAAGTATCCAGCTGCCCACAGGCTTTTGGCTTAAGTAGGGACGTATCAGGGTCAGGAAACCTGGTCTGTTCTTAAAACCTTGTCTTACAGGGCTCATCCCGAAATAGTCAGCCATTGAAAACCCTGTGAGGGTCGCTATGAGTTGGATACCAACTCGACGGCACCTAACAATTAAAAAAACAGGATGGAAAGGGCAGAACGGTGACCAGGAAATCAGTAGTGAGACTGGAACATTGCCTAAGGCTAAGGCCTAAGTGAGCCCTTCCTCACCAGAATGAGCTTGTGAAGGGGTTGACCAAAAGACAGAGGCTTAAAAGTGGAATCAGTGTATACTGAGTGGGAAATAAGTAAACAAGGATAATTTGCAGTGATAGTAGTTGGACTTGATACTAAGGTGACCTCCAGGCCTTGACTTTTGTTTACCCTCTCCCCAGCATATAGCAGGTGTGTGCATACACCCCCGATTTGGGGGCTGGTTTGCCATCCGAGGGGTGATGTTGCTGCGGGGAATTGAAGTGCCAGATCTGCCACCCAGAAAGCCTCCTGACTGTGTACCTGCAAGAGCTGACCGTATCACTCTTCTTGAAGGCTTCAATTTCCGATGGCGGGACTGGACTTACCGGGATACCGTGACACCCCAGGAGCGTTACTCAGAAGAGCAGAAGACCTACTTTTCCACTCCACCTGCCCAGCGGTTGGCCCTGTTAGGCTTGGTGAGGCCCTCAGAGGAGCCTAGCACTACATCCCCTGAGTTTCCCCTTACCACATTCACCAAGAAGCCTCAGAATCCCAGCAGAGCCCGGAGCTGGCTCAGCCCCAGTGTCTCACCACCTGTATCCCCTGGCCCTTGATAACTACCTCCCCTGTAGAATTCCACTTATAGTGATACTTGCTATGACTTAATTATCTTTGGCAAAGGTTTTATTTTGGGTATAAGATGATTGTTTCTGATAATACAGTAGAAATATTCAATGAGTAAGACTCAACAGAAAGGTCCAATACTAAGGCAGATCCAGAAATCCCCACCCTGCCTTGAAACATGGGACTCTTGCCTGTTACTATTTATGTAGTGCTCCAAGGTACTTTCTACAGGGCCTGAGAGGCAACCATCCCCTAAATATTACCTACCACCTAGGATCATGAAAACTTAAATAAGTACATTTTAAGCATTTTGATGCAATGCCTGGCCTATAGTAAGCATTATGTTCATTAGTGAAGGCCCAAGGAATCTTCTAGTACTGCTCATAGGTATGGCTCGAGTTCAGAAGGGGTGGCTAATAAAGACGGGTATGGAAGGGCACCTCTTGACTCTCAGAAGGATCTTCAGTTATCTGGCCTAGCCTCAAATGGCCCAGGATTCTTCTTGCTGACAACCTCCCTCAAGACAATGGTATGCATACCTATAATCCTAGCAACTTCGAAGGCGAGGCAAAGGTAGGAGGATCACAAGTTCAGAGACGGCCTGCACAACTCAGATCTAGTTTCAAAGACGAAAAATCTCAAAGGAGCTGGGGGTACAGCTCAGCGGTAGAGTACTTGCCTAGTATTTGGGAAGCCTTGGGTTCAACCCACCAGTGCTGGGGGAAAGGGGTGCAGGTGGGAGTTAACCTCTATAATCACAGCTAGAACCCAAGGAAGGTAAGAAGTGACTGCCACTGTGCTTTTACTGTAAGCACTACCCAAGGCTACCAGCCCTGTATTTGTCTACTTTTCTCCCTTTCAGTTGCACGGGGACAGACGCTTCCAATTCTGTTTCTTTTTTCTAGTACTGGTGGTTAAACCCAGGGCCTCACTCATGCTCAGCAAGGACTCAGTCACTGAGTTATACCACCAAGGTTTTTTGTTTTTGTTTTTTTTTTACTGAGACAGGGTCTCAAATTGTCCAAGTTGCCTCTGATCTTGAACACACAACCCTCCTGCCTCAGCCTTGAGTCCCTGGGATTACAGGTGTGCACCTTGGTGTTTGGGTTTTCTTTTTTTTTTTTTTTTTTTTTGAGACAGTCTCACATTGTAACCTAGGTTGGCCTCAATCTTGCAGATCTCTGTCTCCCGACTCTGGTATTAGCCACCATATCCAGCTATTCCAATCCTGTTCTTTTACAGAGCAGGCACCAGGTACTTACACTAGGAAGCCATGCTTCTGATTCCCATGCAGCCCTCCCAGCAATGTAAGTGTAGATGT
>VMDO01039607.1:0-12567 GCA_007922755.1 Pedetes capensis
GCTGCATTGAACATGGAGATGTAGGTGTCTCTGTGGTATGATGACTCATCTCCCTTTGGGTAAATTCCCAATAGTGTTATAGCTGGGTCATATGGTAGATCTATTTTTAGTTTTTTGAGGTACCTCCATATTGATTTCCATAGTGGTTGCACCAATTTACAGCTCCACCAACAATGTAAAAGTGTTCCCTTTTCCCCGCTAGGTGATCATTTCTTAAATGGTTCCTTCTTGTGTTTGCTTTCTTGGTTTTTCTTCTTGCCTGTGCTCAAAATATAATGGAAACTTTTTTGACTTCTCAATCTGTATCTGATAAATTGATAATATGTAATACATAATTTGAAGTTAAAAGAATAAAAACCTTCTCTACAAATTGCTGAATTTCATTAGATTGAACATAATTGTAATGTCTCATAAGGAATAATTCCACACCATATAACTACATTTTTGAGTGGCCCTTTCAATCTACAGCCATTCTACCCTGACATCTGATTCTCTCTGATCTCAGAAGCTAAGCAGGGGTGGGGCCAGGTTAGTCCTTTGATGGAAGAACCCCTGGGAATATCAAGTGCCTTAGGCTTGGGAGAAGGGCCTGACAGCCCACTGCTAAAACAATAAGCCATTGGAAATCCTGTGAATAGCAGAAAAGCACTGGCACCATACCAGGCATGGCACAATGTCAGGTAGTGTTTCATTCTACTGTACATAGGGTCACTATGAGTTGGATCCAACTTGAAGGCATGTAACAACAGTGGCCCTTTCACTCAGAACCTCCTTTCTCTTTACCAAAAGGTCACTTTCACATGTACACTATCAGAGTGTTGAACTAGGTGACTTTAGTGTTCTTTTCAATGTTATGCTTTCAAATGTTATAGATTTAGAAGGAGGTATTCTGGTAATAATTATGGCTATGGAATTACTTTTAAAAATTAATGTAACTGTATAAACAAAGACAGAAATAAAACGAGAAGTATATTCAATCTTGACACAATAATTTATCATAGTTCCTGATACAGACTCATGGAACCAGTCAGGAAGACCTACGCTAGCATTTGAAGGAAAAGTAGGAGATGGGAGGAAAGTTTGTTTCAGGCAGAAGGAACAGCACCAGTTCAATATGACTGGAATGGAGAAGAGACATGGGTCTGGTGAATAACTGAAGGGGTCCAGAGAAAGACGTGCTTTGTAAACAATGCTAAATAGTTGCAAAATTATTCCATCACTAAGAGGGAGCCATTTCAGTCAGAACTGACATCATCTGAGACTCTTCCTTCTGTACCTTGGAAAGTAGTTTCAAGTCTCAGGGGACAAACACAGAGTAGACCTCAAGGTAACTGTAGAATCCTGTGTGATCCTTGTTTGCCTAACTAGGCTATTGATTTTGGAGTTGTTTGGTACCTAACTACATTTGTTGTTGTTGTTGTTAGGTGCCCTCAAGTCAGTATCTGACTCATAGCGACCCTCATAGGGTTTTCAATGGCTGACTGTTTCGGGATTGCCTTGGGAGTGGATTGCCAGGCCCTTCTCCCCCTAACTACATGGGTAGCTAAAATTAATGAAATATATAACAGTAAAAATTTTATGAATCATTGGTAACTTTAGATAATTTTCTACTACCCAAGAAAAATGAATGATATTTAACTTTTAAAAATAAGTACAGCAGTGTTCAAAACTCTAATTTGGCACAGACCAATAAATCTTCTAAAGTTTCTGAAGGAGAACACTATTTTTTTCTGTGCATTTGAATGAAATGACAGGTAGTTGGTTCAATTGCCTTTTAGTGTTCCCAACACAAAGATGGGAACATCACTAGGGATGAGGTGATAGCCAAGAAAGGCAGAATCAAGCTGGGCCAGAAGCAATCTTCATGTGTCACTGGCCAGGTTACCTACCATATCCCAAGTAACCCTTTGAGTCAGTTTTCACTCACCAAAAGCTGTCACTCCTATCTAACTAACTCAGGTAGATTTGATTTCTTAGACTCTGATAAAGGTTTATAGTGATTTCCTACAGTTTTGCCTCATTTCTACTTAAAGTATTAACAGCAAAACTTGAGACTAGCTGAGGAAACTTATTTTCCTATTCTTCTAAAAATCTTTCTTCTCCTTATACCACATTTTAAACTGCCACACAGCCACTCCTACTTATACAAAAAACTATGGTTGAGAACTCTGTCTTGTTATCTCCTTTGTTCTCTGTTGTTCTTGTTGTTGTTGTTGTTGTTGTTAGGTGCTGAGGAGTCATGTTCAACTCATAGCAACCCTCATAGGGTTTTTAATTGCAGATTGTTTCAGGATTGCCTTGGGAGTGGGTTGCCATGTCCTGCTCCCATTTTTGCAGTGCTGGGATTCAAACTTGTGACCTCAGAGACTGCAGAGCAGTGCTCTACCAACTGAGCTAAACTCCAGCCGCCCTTTGTTCTCTAGGCAGTCTATATTTTGATAGAAGATAAATTTTTTTTGTTATAGTTCATCTTTTAAGACACTAGCATAACTTCCAATATACAGTTAACATTTTTTAGCTAAAACATTTTTATCATTTTCATAAAATGTTTCTTTAAAATAAATTTTAAAAAGACATGTTTTTATGTTTTGATTAATGCAACTTTCTACTTATATTTTATCCTCTAAACATGAAACATTCCAAAATCAAATGCGTTCTTAAGAGTTACTTACACACATGTTATTATATATTAAACTTCAAAAGTAGAAGCGCACGCCTGTAATCCTAGTGACTCTGGAGACAGAAGGAGGAGGATCACAAGGTTAAGACCAGAGGGAGCCTGTATAATTTAATCCGACCCTGTCTCAAATTTTAAAAAAGCAAAACTTGGCTGGGGGTGCAGCTCAGTGGTAGAGCATTTGCAAAGCTTTCGTGAAGCCCTAGGTTCAACTCCCAAGTACAAACAAACAAACAAACAAATAAAATAGAAATTTGTTTTAGTAAGAACTATAGAACAAGACAAGTCAGTATAAAATTTTTGATTGGACAGTATGGGGCTTCAACCCAGTTAAAGTCTGCCACCATCCCGGCTCTCAGCTCTTCTATACCACAAATGCCTATAAGTTTAGACATACTGATAGGTTAGTGTTTCACCCATATCAACCAGTCCTCACCCCTGAAACTGTGGCAAATCTTTGAAAAGAATGAAAAGAAACTTTTTCTTTTCTTTTCTTTCTTTCTTTCTTTTTTTTTTTTTTTTTTGGTAGTACTGGGTTTTGAACCCAGGGCCTCATGCTTGCACGCTTTGCAAGTGCTGTACCACTGAGCTGCATCCCTAGCCCATTTTTTTTTTCTTGTTGAGACAGGGTCTCCCTAAATTAGACTGCCTCTGGTCTCGAACTTGTGATCCACCTACTCTGCCTCCTGAGTGGTTGGGATTACAGGCGTGAGCCACTATGCCCAGCTGGTAAGGAATCGTTCCATCTACCATAGTCTTTGAATAAGGATTGCCAGACCAAGAGAGAGAAATGATGTACTATATTGCAGTTATATGATCCCATAGCTGAAGTTAGATTCATTTTAGATAGTATAAACACACTTGCTGAAAATTATGGGGTTGTACATTTTATTCAGTGACCTGAAGTTTAACATTGACGCATTTGCTAAGTCTAGATTTGGGCTTTCTGAAAATTTGCACTTCTTTCTCTGTGATGGGTTGATCCATTCTCACCATGAAGGCAAGAGATTAGATGCTTTTATAAGCCTTGTGATTTTCAGTTCTGCTAATAGTTAATAAAATATGTAGTTATTATAATCAGCAATGACATCATTTTACTCCAAAACTGTCATCTTTACTCCATTAAATAATAGTCAATGACTTCTCTACCCACAATGAAATTAGAGTTTGACTACAACTGACTCTGTGTAGGTCTAATCTTTGCATGGTGTTGCTTTCAAAGAAGCAACCCACAGCTGTGAAGAATGATGTAGGTGATTTTTTTGGTCTGCTTTAATGGGCTGAGATAGAGGTTTTCATAATGTGTCAGGTAAAATGTTTCTAAAAGTCCTCTTCCTCTCTCTAAGTTAGTTTCCCATTCACAGTAGCTGCTTACACAGCTTCCCCTGTCTGGTACTTTACTCCTCACAACCTTACTGCCCACCATATTCAGCTGGTTTTGTTTTGTTTCTATTTTGCAAATTCAAGATCAATGTTGAATGTGTGTGAACCTCTTCACTAGGTTCAGCCTGCTAAAAGGAAGTTTTCTCAATAGAAACTTCTTTCTTGGAATTCCTTCTTTTCATATTCTAAACTTACTTTTTCCTTGCTCTAATCAGAATTCCTTTCAGGGGCTGCTGAGGGCATTGCCACACTTACCTACACCTGTCCTTCAAAGTCCCTTCTATCAGCCAAACTGCTAGAAAATTTGGGAACATGGGGAGAGGGGTGTAATATACTTGCATTTAGATTTTATTTCTCTCTTCTTCTGCATGTGTGCATTTGTGTCCTTTGAAACATGACTAAGAGGTTGTTTCCATTTAATTCCCCTTTTTAAGGGAGGGATGGGTCACTAGATTTCCTTCATTGTGCCAAGTGATGCAAATTAGACCAATTCCTGACCCAGCAATCTTGGAAACTTTTAATTACCTGGTAAGACACCAGAGGATTTCTAGTCACTGAATTTTTTCTTGTGACCAATACTACTATAAAGAAGGCAAAATTTATAATTATAGTCAAATTACAATATTTGACTTACCAGAAGGACTTCCATTTGGGGCATTGGTAATCCTACCTATAATTCTGCCCATCCAAACGGCCAACTCTAATGGGCCAAGACAATCAGACTGCTTCATTTTCTGCCCAAAGATTTTTGCCTCATTTTCCATACCTCAAATGATCTTAGCATCATTACTCAGCCTTCTTCCTAAAACATAGCTACAATTAACTTATTTTTTCTCAGCTTTCATTTACTTTACCAGATTCTTGGGACCCCTTAGTATTGGAGGTTAAGTCAGTGATTACTTTGGTAAAGTGACTCAAAGTGACTCTGCCATGAACTTGTTGCAGTTGGTTCTGATCCCCTCAGTATTTTTATACTTTTTCCTAGTGGAGGTAAGGCTTTTAACATTTTCTATGAGTTCAACACAAAGCAAGAATATTTCTTTTCAATATCTGCACAGGGCTCAACTTATCTGAGTATTTACGCCATCTAGAGTGATGAAGCCTGCACTTGTAGCCCTGTGGCATCCGATCCCGTCAGATCTCGGAAGCTAAGCAGGGTCGGGCCTGGTTAGTACTTGGATGGGAGACAGCCTGGGAACACCAGATACTGTAGGCTTAGGAGAAGGACCTGGCAACCCCCTCCCAAAAATCAATCTGCCATTGAAAACCCTATGAACAGCAGAGAAGCACTGACAATAGTGTTTCCCCTGTTGTATAGAGGGTCGCTATGAGTCGAATACCGACTCAAGGGCACCTAACAACAACAACAGCAACAAGAGTGATGAAACCAACTGCCACTAGATCACAGGTTTCTTGGATCTGAGTCACAAATAGTACCTTATGCCCATGCAGGAGCAAGAAGCATAACCTCAAGCTTGTGGGAGTAAGAAAATAACAGAAATTAGTTAGATGAGCTGAATGAAACAGGCTTCCTGCCATAAGGGGCAGATGTAAGACATAGTTTATCTTAAGACATAGTTACATTTATTGTAAGACATAGTTACAGATAAATATTTCTCTACTTAATAACAATAATAACCAATACAAGAATGATATTACTGACAACTGACATCAATCAGTCTTTCCTTTACTTCACACAGTCCCTTCATTAACATTAGAAAAGGCCATCCTCCTCAAAAGAAAGGACATATACTAGTGCTCCCAAGGATATTTTAATTGAAAAATCTAACAGTAGCCACCAATCCCCTGAGAAGTGTGTTGGGCTGATTCAGAAGTTCAGAAGCCATATTTCAGCTCCTAACTTTTCCCCTTTCTTGAGAAAGTATTCTAGGGTCTAAGAAATTGTCCTTTGGACCTACTTAATGACCATTTTCCAGAGGAGTTACTCAAGTTCCCTGAGTTCCTCCTTGTCCTGAAATTGTATAACATTACTTATGATCTTCTAGCACCTGTAGTCTAGCTGGAACATCCTTTCTTACATTATTCATGTGCCCCCAAACTATTTTGTCAATTTCATGGCACTCTCTACAATGACCTTTTGGCTTTATATTGACATTCTGCCAATGTCATGTCCTCTTTTTCCTTTTTTCTTTTTTTTTTTTCCAATTTGGCACTATCATTTTGCCAATAATTTAGCTGTCAATGTGCCTCCATTGTCTAGCATGACCTAAGCAAGCTCAGGAAGTATATCAAAGTTATTCAAGAATCATTGATAAATAATAGCTTTTTTGCCATGATTTTCCTTGAGTAGGGATGCAGAAATTTTATAAAGTAAATGGAAAGCTTCTCAAGTATCTTCCTAAGCCATCCTCCCACTCAAAGTAGTCTGGCACATGTAAGAATCATATCATTATGATGATTTTTCTCCTCCTTTGCCCTCATGCCTATATAGTCAATCTTCTCTTCACTAAGTTGATGTTCCCTCCCTTCTCATTTTTCTTTTCCATTGCCCATGCCTTTGCTCACATATGTTCAGCCCCTTTGCCCTATACATAACCCTCAAGTTAACACAATACCTACTCCATTGTATTCTGTGCCAAGGAAACATTACTTTAGCACATCTTAATGGTTTTCTTCTGGTTTAGTTATTTATTTATGGTAAAGAAGTGCTGAACCCAGGGCTTCATGTACACTTTGCAAACACACTACCACTGAGCTGCAACCTTCCAGCCCCACCTGTTTATTTTATTGCAGTTCTAGGGGCGCTGAACCTGTGTCTTCGTGTGTACTTTTTAAGTGCTCTTACACTGGCTCTTTATTTTATTTTCTTAAATTGAGACAGTGTGTTACTAATTGATGTATGTTGCCTCTGGCCTGGAACCTAAGATCCTCTTGCCTCAGCTTCCCAAACAGTGACATTACCTGCATACTCCACTGTGCCCTGCATTCTAGTGGTTTTTAATTGAGATTCTGTCTCCTTGGAAGCTTGGAGAACACATTCTCCTCCTTATTATGAGAAATTATGCATTTTAAAAAAGAGAGAGAGAAAGTTTTTCATACATTTTTTCAAACTATTTTCTTTTTTGGGGGGGTGGAAGGAGGATACTAGAGGTTAAACCTAGGGCCTCATGCTTGCATGCTGGACCACTGAGCTTCACCCTCAGCCTATTCTTTTACTTTTTGAGGCAGGGTCTTGCTAAATTACACAGACTGCCTCTGGTCTGGAACTTCCAATCCTCCTGCCTCTGCCTCCCAAGTCTCTGGGATTACAGGTGTGTGTAACTGCACTCAGCTCAAACTGTTTTCTGAGTTGCATTCCTGATTTAAAAGCATTTGCCTGTATATTTTCCATTAATAAACTAGCCAATGAAACCCAAAAGAACTTAAAAGAGATATCATGCCATGAGACCTAGGATGAAACAAGAATATTCTCCTCCTAGATGTTAAGCAGTGAACACTAAGTCATCTAGAGTTTTCTGTTTAAAAAAGCAAGACAGTTGGACATAAATTAATTCTATGTCTATTGCAACCACAGAAGTAAACATTTCCTGAGTCTGAGGATACATTATTCAGTGGTGAATGTAACTTTAAAAATATGCATATATGTTCCTGAAATACTCTCATATAGACTGAAAGATGGGAAGGGTTTATTTTCAGACAAAAAAACAAGAGTTGGGATAAAATTTATTTGTAATTTTAGTATAAAATCTGACTGAAATCCATGCCATTTACTTTTTAAAATCAAATTTTCTGAATTGTGTAAAATTATAAAGTTATTAACATTTTATGGGAAAATAAGTTAGATAAGTCTAAAATTACACACTTTATTAAATTTCATTTTACTAAATGTACTGCTCTGTCTCATTTTATCCTCCTTTCCTGGTTTCTCCTCATTTCAGTTTCCCAGAACTAGGTCTTGGATATTTTCATTTCTGTATTTCACTCACTCTGTTGATAATATTTTATCTACTATCTAACTTTGAATAACATCTATTGCTGATATCTCAGTAGTTTACATCTCTGAGTTTTTGGTTCTGCCCTCCAGATTTATATATTCATTTTCCTATTCAACATCTTCCCGTAAATGTTTAATTTATTTATTTTTGTTGTTGTTAGGTGCTATCTATTCAGTCTGACTCATAGTGACACTCACAGGGTTTTCAATGGCTGATTTTCAGGATTGCTTTGGGAATGCATTGCCACATCTTATTCCCATAGATATTTAACAGGCATGTGAAACTTAACGTGTCCAAAACCTGGTCTGATCTCCTTTCAAAACTTCAAATCTTCCAGTGTCACTTATTTTCTCCACCATTATTTAATAGCATTGCTGTTATTTCAGTAAATGCGGCCATAGTTCTAAGTCATTCCTGACTCCTTCCTTTCTATCAAACCACACAAAATGCCTCAAGAAAACCTAAGTCTACCTTTGAAATATATTCAGAATCCAATTGCTTTTTATGGTCTCCACTTCTGATATGCTAGTGTCAGCAACCAGTATCTCTGGCCTCAGTTACTGCAGTAGACCCCTAATTGCTTCTGCCCTCATTCCTATTCATTTCTGCTCCCAACATAGCAGCCAAATATTCTACTCTTCTCTAAAATTCTTGGCCTTTGAAGAATTCCTTGCCTTTTCCTCTCAAAACTTATATATATAGTGGGACTTATATTTTAATTTAGCAATGGATTATTCATCTTATCTGCCCCTATCCATTCATTTCTTCCTAATTTTTTATCTGGGTCTCAGAAAGCTCTGAAACATAATATTTTCTGATTCTGTTTTCCTTTTCTCTTGATCTCTGCCTCCTATCTCCTTTCCACTATAACCATCAATGCCCTCTTTAATCTATAACAACCTCCCTAACAAAAATGTATTACATAGTCATATTCTTGAACATAATTATTGTTGTTAGATGCTGTCCAGTTGGGTCTGACTCATAGCAACACTATGTATAGCAGAATAAAATACTCCCTGATTCTGTGCCAGGTATATGGTCTTATTCATGTTTAAGCCCATTTTGCAGGCACTGTGTCAATCCATATAGTGGAGGGTTTCCTTTTTTGTTGTTGTTGTTGTTGTTGTTGACCTGGAATTCTCTGAAACATGATGTCCTTCTTCAGGGATTGGTCCCTTCTGATTACATGTCCAAAATATGTAAGACACAATCTAGCCATCCTTGTTTCCAAGGAGCACTCTGGTTGTACATCTTCTAGGACAGATCTGTTGGTTTTTTTTTTGGCAGTTCATAATATATTCAATGTTTGTCTCCAGCACCGTAATTTGAAAGCATCAATTCTTCTGTCTCTGAACATAACTAGGATGCAATATATTCATTGGACTGATTTATAGATAAAGAGGATTTCATTAATTAAAATGTATTAGAAGAATCAGATGAATGCTCTTGGATCAAAGCTGATGATCATTTAAGATGTTGAGTTAAAAGTAACTGAAAGGAAAAATTGTTTCTTGTGGATATTCACAATTTCAAATGATGTTATCTTAGTAACTGTCTTGACAAGATGAAAACAGCAGAAAATATATGACTGACAAGATATAAAGTCCACTTTTCCTGCTGTTTCCTAATAACTTAGACTCCCAGGTAAAGAGAAAAAGTGTCAATACTTCTCCCTAGAAAAAATTGTAACCTTTGGAGTCAAATGTTCAGTATGTCATTCATCTCCCTACAGAAGAGAGATTACTCTCCTTAGCTTGAAGCCAATGCGAGGGGAAGGACATCAAGTGACTAATTCATAAAGAATGGATATACATATGTGAAAGAGAGACTAGAATTCCGTGCAGTACACTTGCTGGTACTGTGGGTTTGCAGATCTACCTTCTATACCTATTGATTAAGAGAAAAGAAAATGAAATGCTGCAGGTTAGAGATGGGGAGAGCTATCTAATTCAAACAATTGGACTACTCAAAGATGTGAATTTCCTATGCATCAAATGAATATCAAAGAAGGTACCTGAACTTGGGCACCAAATAAAGGAAATCCAACAAGAGAGAGACCATAAGGTTTACTGCCAGGCATCAGAGCAGGAAGCTGACTAGAAAAGTTTGATCTCTCTCTCTTGGCCTTTCCAAATAATTCATTTATTTTCCTCATGGGAGAATAAGAATTTCCAATAGCTTGCACACCCACACATCTGTCAGTTTGCCACACTGTGGGGGCTTGCGTGTTGCAATGAGGCTGAGAGCTCTGCCACTGTAACCTCGGACATGAGCAAGGTTACTCATGGTGGACAGGTTTTCAGCTGAGATTCCAGACTAAGACAGACTAGGGAGTAGGACCTGGCGAGCCACACCTGAAACAACTAGCCATTGAAAACCCTGTGGAGAGCAAATAAACACTGTCAGATATAGGGCCTGAAAATGAGGCCCCCAGGTTGGAAGGCACTCAAAAGACTACTGGGGAAGAGTTGCCTCCTCCATGTAGAGTCTACCATGATGATGGAAATGGAGTAAAGCCCCAGGGTGCTCAACTTGCTGATGTGGCACAACTCAAAATGAGGAGAAACAACTGCAAACATCCATTAATAATTGGAACATGGAATGTATGAAGTATGAAACTAGGCAAATTAGAAATTGTTGAAAGAGAAATGGCACGCATAAACATTGACATTCTAGGCATCAGTGAGCTAAAATGGACCAGCATAGGCCATTTTGAGTCAGACAATCATATGGTCTACTATGCTGGGAATGATAAACTAAAGAGAAATGGGTTTGCATTCATCATCAAAAAAGACATTTCAAGATCTGTCATGAAAAACAATGTTGGCAGTGATAGAATAATATCCGTACGCCTACAAGGAAGGCCAGTTAATATGACTATTATTCAAATTTATGCACCCAACACTAAGGCCACAAATGAAGAAAGGGAAGACTTCTATCAGCTTCTGCAATCTGAAATAGATCAAACATGCAATCAAGACATACTGATAATCACTGGTGACTGGAACACAAAGGTTGGAAACAAAGAAGGCTGAGTAGTTAGAAAATATGGTATTGGTGACAGAAATGAAGCTGGAGATCGCATGATACAATGTTGTCAGACCAATGACCTTTTCATTGCAAATACATTTTTTCAACATCATAAATGGAGACTATACACATGGACTTCACCAGATGGAACATACAGGAATCAAATTGACTACCTATGTGGAAAGAGATGATGGAAAAGCTCTGTAAAAATGTCAAAACAAGACCAGGTGCTGACTGGATCAGACCATCAACTTCTCATATGCAAGTTCAAACTGAAGCTGAAGAAAATTAGAACAAGTATACGAGAGCCACGGTATGTCCTTGAGTATATCCAACCTGAGTTCAGAAACCACCTCAAAAATAGGTTCAATGCACTAGACACAAATGATAGGAGACCAGAAGCATTGTGGCATGACATAAAAGACATCATTCAAGAAGGAAGGAAAAAGTTCTTAAAAAGACAAGAAAAAAAGAAAAGACCAAATTACAGGTCAAATGAGACACTGGACCTTGCCCTCGAAGGTCGAGCAGCTAAAGGGAAAGGAAGACAGGATGAAGTTAAGGAACTAAACAGAAGATTTCAGAAGGCAGCTCGAGAAGACAAAAAAATTAATATAATAACATGTGCAAGGAGCTGGAGGCAGAAAATCAAAGGGAAGAACAAGCTCTGTGTTTCTCAAGCTTAAGGAAGTGAAGAAAAAATTCAAGCCTTGAGTGGCAGTAGTGAAAGCTTCTACAGGGAAAATATTAAATGATGCAGGAAACATCAAAAGAAGATGGGAAGAATACACAGAGTCATTATACAAGAAAGAATTGGTAGATGACCAACCATTCTAAGAGGTTGCATATGAAGAGGAACCAATGGTGTTGAAGGATGAAGTGGAAGCTGCCTTGAAAAAACTGGCAAAACACAAGGCTCCAGGAGTTGATAGGATACTAATAGAGATATTGCAATGAACAGATGCAGCACTGGAGGTGTTAACATGTTTATGCCAACAGATTTGGAAAACAGCTACTTGGCCAACTGACTGGAAGAGATCCATATTTGTGCCTATTCCCAAAAAAGGGGATCCAACTGAACATGCAAACTATAGGACAATATCATTAATATCACACACCAGCAAAATTCTACTAAAGATCATTCAGAAGCAATTGCAGTAGTATATAGATAGGGAATCACTGGAAAATCAAGTGGGATTCAGAAGAGGGCAGGGAACTAGGGACATCATTGCTTATGTCGGGTGGATATTAGCTGAAAGCAGAGAATATCAAAAAGATGTCTATCTATGTTTTATTGACGATGCCAAAGCATTTGATTATGAGGATCATAACAAATTATGGATAACCCTTTGGAAAATGGGAATACCAGAACACCTAATTGTGCTCATGAGAAATCTGTACATGAACCAGGAGGCAGTTGTTCGAATAGAACAAGGAAACACTGAGTGGTTTAAAGTTGAGAAAGGTGTGCGTCAGGGCTGTATACTTTCACCCTATCTCTTCAATTTATACGCTGAGCAA
>VMDO01039608.1:0-12527 GCA_007922755.1 Pedetes capensis
ATTTATGCTAAATATAATTTATTTCTTCCACATTCACGTTTTATAATCTTAGGAACAGAATACTACTTTTATTAGTAATTTTTAAAGGTAGTATATGAATTAATTGGTCTCATGACATTTCCATACATGCATATCACTGTACATTGCTCATGTTCCCCCTCTTCCTTCTGGCTGTCTCCTTTCTCCCTTAGGCCCCCTTCTACTTGCATGTCTTATGTATATATGTAGTATGACATGCACGTATACACATAATTAATCTAGATTCTGCATAAGAGAGCAGAATGCTATTTTTGAATGACTACAAATAGTTCAGAATTATCAATGCATGGTATGAAGTGTTGTTTTATAAAGAACATTCCTAATCTTTCTGCAATTCAACAGTACTTTATAGAAAGGAGATGTCGTGCATATGCATGCCCCCTCATCTCTATTTTTATATCTATAATCATTTGATTTTGGAACATTCCATGAGGTAAGAATTGTCTTGATTTTAAGACAAACTGAATTATCTTGATTTAAAGATGAAGAAATTGCAGCATAAATTAAATAATTTTACTGGGATTGCATAGTTTAATAAAAATGGAATTTGGAGCTGGGTTCAATTTCTACTCACACAGCCACCTATCTGCCTTGGATTCAAGTGTGCAGAAGACAAATATGACAGTATTCTATTTCCCATTAACTCCTTCTGTGGCCTCCATGAGTTAATGCTCTTTTTACACACACTCTCCTTAATGGTGGAACGTGGTTGCTCAGAGAAGACAGGAGTAAAATGCAGATAAATCATTTGGAACTTCTGTTGCTTTAGACATTGTTTAAAAAGGGAACCAAAAATACTTAAGTCCAGAGCTACGCTACATATTCACCTATAACTCACACTGAGATCAGTGAATACAATTCAAACTTCTGGAAGGAGAAGTCACAGGACAACCATTAGTAGGTGATTGATCTGTATTCCTTTAACAAAAGACAGCAAACTTTAACCTATATAGCTTTCATAGACTGTTTTCTGATAAGTTTAGTCTACTATGATTTAATTTTAGCATTATCACATTTCTCAGGTTGTATTTGTTTCCACAAATCTTTGCCTCAGTTTTGGGCAGCAGTTTTCATTATGAATAGAAATTAATTCAATTTGGGGATTCTTGTACCAGACATAAAAATCCCAGCAAATGAGATTTTTATTAGGACTTTGGTAATTTTTCAAAGATTTTTTTTTTTTTTTTTTTTTTTTTTTTGGTGTTAGGGATTGAACTCAGGGCTTCACACATGCTAGGCAAGTGTTCTACTATTGAACCACATCCCCAGTCCTCTTTCAAAAAATTTTTGCACAAGGTAGATATAATTTACGACTTGATATTTATTATTTTATTGGGGAAATTGCTAGCTTAATTTCCCTGAAGAATTACTGCCGCTTTGCAAGTGCTTTGCCATGATTTAAAAAAAGCTTTCTGTATTTAAAGTTTCGTCATGGTAAAACATTTGTGAAGGTGCAATTAGGAGAGAAAAATACTTACGGTTGAGCCCCAATTTCTCGTAGATGATAAAAGAGTTGGGGAAGATATGTTTGAAGAAGGGTTTCAAACAGCAAACAAAGTGACACAATACCCTGGGTACAACAATGAATCATCAGAGAAACAGTTTAGTATTTAAATATGAACTATGCCAACAAATTATTCAAGTAGGAAATGAGAAAGAATATGAACATAAATATTCTTTATGAGTCAAAATCAGGGAACACACTAATGGATATTGAACACCGCATTTAAAGATAAATTTTCTCTCTCTTTATGAATACTCTCCCTTATAGACATGCTAAAGGGTCTTTTAAAGCACAATAAGCATGTAAACCCCTACATGATAGAGTTCAAGGCAAATATCACTGCAGAAAACCTGCTACTTTGTATAAGACACATATTATCACTTAGGCCTAGCGAAATTAAGGTGTTTTTGGGGGTTTTTTTCCTCTTTTTTCTTTTTTTGCTGGATGCATTCCAATTTCCAGATGTTTCTCTTGTGCTGTAGCCACCTCTTTTGCTCTCTCTCTCCACAAGTCCCTTTCCCCTCCAGTATCACCCTTTGGGGAAAATATTTCCTGCTTTTCTCACTCTTTTCTTGAAATACATCCCAGGAGAAAACCTGACTGCTTAAAATTTGCATCAGGAAGTTACCAAACAAGAATGTCTGATTATTTAGGACAAAGATTTGTTTGCTCATTTGTTTGCTAAATCTACTTTTTAAAAAAGGATATATATATTTTTTTGTCACGTATAAGAAGTAACTAAGCAGATTTTTTTCAAGCGTGTCTGTTATTTGACAACTCTGAATAAAGTCTTTCTTGCAGCTTAGCATTCCTCTGGGTTGGTCTTGGTGAGGAAGTTTTAATTCTCTTTTTGAGTTTCTAAAGAAATAAGGCTGTCACGGTTCCAAATTGTTCGATCTGGCTGTAGGCCAGAAAAGGAGATGACCGCCTGTCTTTGTTCCACTGAATAAAGAAAGAGTAAAGGCAGGGCTGGCTGAATCAATTAGCTGAAAAAGGACACCTCAGGGCCAGCACGCAGATAGAGTAGGGAGATCCAGAGCTGCCCAGGGTCAGGCTTTAGGGTTCTGAACAGGGAGAACATTATGGCTATGTATTGTGTAGCCAGTTTTTTTTAAAAGTCTGAAACATAAAATGGTATACACTATGAGAGTTAAAAATCTGGTGCCAACAGTATTTGAAAAGTGAATTATGAATATTAATTTATGATTAATGTTTCTGATTATTCTACATTAATATAACATTAATATAACATAACAACAAACTCAAGTTCTCTTAGAGAGAAGAAGCCCAAGATAATTGGTGGTGCTTTGTTTGTTTATTTATCACATCCTCGAATTCTGTTATCTGCCAACTTTCACTAGCAAGAGAACAAAACTATAGCCAAGGTAAGCAGAATAGGATTATAGTCTTAAACTGGAGGATAAAAACCAGTTACTTAATTTAGAGCAGTAACCCAGTCTCCTCTTTGGAGAAATCTAGTAGCCCTGACATAACATTCTAAATGAATGCTGCTCATGGAGAGGCAGTCATGTTACTCACTAGCAGATCAAAGCAGGTCCAAAGGTAGGGGGAAGCATAACTGAATAAAATACACACTGCCTTTCCTTGGGTTTATGAGAAGGATGGAAAAAAATATGACAAAGGAGCAGAAAATAACACAGATAAAAATATTTGACAGCTAATACGCATTTCCTTAACTCTCACAATGAGGTCAAAGGAGTTATATATTGAATAAATACAAAGAAAATATCCAGTTCAATAACTGATAGCTAAATGCAACGTTGAAAAACCAGAGACAAATAAATGTTTGATTTTTCATTAAAAAAGAAAAAGTGATGATGGTAATTATAATGACAACAATAGCACATAAAAACCAGACATTTATTTACTGAGCATCTGCAAGAACCAAATTCTAACTACCCAGGTTATGCACACTTCTTTACAGAAGCACAGATGATATAGTACCAATCTCATTTCATAGATGAGGAAATCAGCAAAGGTAAGCATTTGTGTCAAGGATAATAATGCAGACATTCTATGTTTTTTCTTTCCTATATAAAGATAAACTTAAGTGTAGTTGGTTACAGGTGTTTGTTACCAAAAATAAAATAAAATTCTACCAAAAATTCTACCAAAATTCTATGAAAAATATTTAAACACCATTTTCTTCTTCTCTTTCATTTATCCTATAGAAATATGTTACTTAACATCACACAAATTAAAATTTGTTGCTTTATGATTTGAGTAGACTTTTTCTTAAAGCAAAGAACAAATTAGCATCTGAGTAGATCCCATTTTTTATGGACTTACAGAAGGATGAGAAGAGATGGAATGCAGTCTGAAGAAAAAACGCACATACATCTCACGGAATATTTGATACAATTTGTAAGGTTCATGGTATAGAAAACAAAGTGGTGCAACTGAAAAGAAAAAATTAATTGATAATACTATAGAATTGTTAAGATTTTAAAAATAAGTTCATGAACTATGATAGAATAAATCAGTATTTTATAGTAACTATATTCATTCATAGACAAGTTTAAAAGCATTGTTTTTTAATTTTGAGAAGGAAATATATGCACATGTGAAAGTTCAAACAGCCATTAAACACTATAAGGAAAAGAGTAAGATACAAACAATTATAACCCTGACTTAACAATAGATAAAGAATGACATCATGGAATTATATAGGGATACTAAAAATTCAAAGTAACGTTTAGGAACTGTACAAAGTCTCTTTCTCTCTTTTTAAATTGAAGAAATAAGAAAGTGACAACCAGGCAATTCTTACTTTTCCCCCTTTTTGAGATGGTCTTCCTATATAGCCCAGGCTGGCCTTGAACTCAAGCTCCTCCTGCCTGGTGACATTTTATTTTTATTTTTTTTTTAAATTGGACATTTGTAAATTGCTCCCAAGTAGGCACAACTCATTGTTATTTTGCCTCACAAAGAGTTCAAGCCACTTTTCAAAAATTCTAATTTTGGAAGTCAAGTAAGTAAAATATAAGATGATGTATGACTAGCTTTTAGAATCAAAGTGTTCAATTAATTCAATTTGAAGATAAAAATTTTGAGTAATATCTATACACCAATGGTCTACATTGGCATATCTCTACGTATTAAGACAGTTTTCACTGACTTAAAACATTCCTCAGGCAGAGGCTTTATTTCTCCAATAAGTATGGGATTACATTATCTTTTACACCCAGTTCTTGGCAATTAAGGCCAGGTGGGTCAGTTCAGCAAGACATCCCATAGCTGGATGTCAGACAGTGCTAACTTGGAGGCTGACCTGATCACGTGACTATTCTATGCTGCCAAACATGGTCACACTTTGCATCTTTTTAAGCCTCATGAGTTTGAGGCAGCAAAATCTGTTTATAATGCACATACATAAAACTGCATTACCTAAATATTAATTTTAATAAGATGCCTTGCTTATAGGGTGATTTCAAATGATACAAGTTGGAAACCTAAAAAGTTCTGGGGCTCTATATTCTGCCAGTATATCCCTGAGGGCAGTGGGCATTGAGTAAGCAGGGAAACCAGTGGGTCAATTTAGCTCTATTCCTTTTCATAAAAGGAAAGGAAAAATGGTAAAATATTTTAAATGCTTACAAACACAAAAATTCAACTATCTGGGATAAAAGGCAGTGCAGTATTTCTGATGAAAAAGTCACTGAAAACTAGCACTGCACATGAGAAATTTTACTGTTTCTGAAGGGCAAAAGAGAAACAAATTACTTTTAGGGAAGTTAACCTCTAAATAAATATAAAAACTACAGAGAAAAATTTATATATTATATATATTTTATGTAGAGATACATAAAGTTTAAAAATAGAGAGGCATGCCTTTCCATTTCAAAACTAATTTTTAAAACTTATCAAAATAAGTGACTTACTAAAATAGCCCAAATTAGGATATTCCACATTTTGTTGTTGTTGTTGTTGTTGTTGTTGTTAGGTGCCGTCGAGTCGGTATCCGACTCATAGCGACCCTCATAGGGTTTTCAATGGCTGGCTATTTCAGGATTGCCTTGGGAGTGGATTGTCAGGCCCTTCTCCCATTTTTGCGGTGCTGGGAATTGAACTCGGGGCCCCAGAGACTGCAGCGCAGCGCTCTACCAACTGAGCTAAATCCCAGCCCATTCCACATTCTAAAAAATAATAATTCATGTTTTAACAGCAATAACAACCTAGGAAAAAGCAATGTGGCGCAAACACATGTCATTAATATAAACTCAAAGTGAAAATCTGGAATCTGCATTTTTAAAATGATGTATATTTTTTCTTCTAAGTTTTAGAGTTACTGATACATAAAACCTGTAATCTGAATCTGAAGATTTTTATGGGTTCAGTAATTATTAATGATCTTTTCCAGTCCAGGAGTGAAGACAGAATTATACAAAAAACAAACAAACAAAAAAACACTTCTACACACATATAAGACAAAAATCTTTACAATTAACTATTATTCAGGATACTACAAATTTTTATGCTGAATTCCCTTATGTAGTTATGAAATGGAAAAGCTTTAGTCTATTATATTTAATATGTAAAATTCTACATGACTCAATATTTTATTTCAATCATATTTCCCTATTCATTTCTTACATAAAAATAAATTTACCTCATTAACTTATTAAACTAACTACTGTATTGTAGAGATTTATTTATGGAAATATGCTATGCAGTAATAATAAAACCTTATTAATCTGTACAAATGGGAGAGCAGAAGGCAGTTTAAATCAGAGGAAAGTTTTGAATGGATTTTAAAAAGAGGTAAGCATTATAATTTTAAAAAATAAAGAAACTAAAGTGGCAAAGCACTAACAGAGTTCCTTATGGATGATTTGTGATTATTCTAGTACACTGATTCTAAATAAGTAGTTGCTGCTGAGGTATTTGTAGATGGTTAAAATAGTTTTCTAAAATAGTATACATAAGCTCTACAGCAAACATTTCATACCATCTATTTCCTTGGCAAACATTTTCCCCTCTAGGTTGTATAAATCTTAACCTATTTAAATGACTATGAATATGAATAGGCAGAGCCTGATTCAATAATGTATTTTGAATATTAAAAACTGCCAGAAGATTTAAATTTTCATGACGCCAATTATCCTTCAAATCACCCAAGCACACCTAAAAACTACTTATTTGAAAATTATTGCAGCTGGAATTATTAAAATATAAGGATAAAAGGGCTAACATTTTTATTATTAGAGGTTAAAATTTATATTATCAACCACTTTAGCTTTCTGTTTTAGATTCCCCATATATTTATAAGAGAAATATCCTAGAGGGTCACTATAATACTGTATGTTATGTTATAAGATTTTGATTGTTCAAGAGAATAGAATATGCTATAATTCAAGCCTGTGACCAACACCATCCAAATAGCATAAGGTAAAGTCCCTAGTTACCTTGGATTTTATTTTAACGTATGCTAGTTTTAAAAGCATGGCCCTGTGGCATCTGATCCCTTCAGATCTCAGAAGCTAAGCAGGGTCGGCTCTGGTTAGCACTTGGATGGGAGACCACCTGGAATACCAGGTGCTGTAGGCTTGGGAGACGGACCCGGCAACCCACTCCCAAAAATCAATCTGCCATTGAAAACCCTATGAACAGCAGAGAAGCACTGACAATAGTGTGTCACTATGAGTCGGACACTGACTCGACAGCACCTAACAACAACAAAGTGTTAAAAGCATCATATTATGTCATTCACCATGACTGTCTGATGTTGAACATGAAGTGTTTTTTTTTTTTTACAAAGAAAAGAATGTTGTACTGATTCTTGTTACAAAGGTAAAACACTGAAGTATTTCTGTGTGTTCTAAAGTTAAGGAGTAGAAATACAGAGGATGATAATAATAATTTTGGATGCAATATATGAAAATTTAAAACTTAATTGATGTTTGGTAGTAGAGAGTTCCTCTTCTTGCTAATCTTTGCTAAGCCTCGTGCATTCCTCACTGAATGACGTATGAGGCCCAAAATGCCCTTAGCACTCTTAAGCCTGCACCTGTGTTTCCCTAAGGATGACAGAATGCCCCAACATAATTGTCACTGTGCATACTAGTAGTCTGAAGAAATCATGAGCTCAAACTCATGTCCTTTCCTTCAGATTCTTTGTGATATACTAGTTTTTAAAAGACACATATAAGAATTAGTTTAGGAATTTAAGTAAGCAACCTGATTTTATACCTATTAGAGCTAAATATTAATGTATTTCTTGATTCCACTGGATTAGAAGATGGTAAACCTCAGAATAACTCTCACAGTATGTTCTAAATCTAATCTACCAACAAATCATCATCTAAACAACTGTGAGGACCCTATATTTTTAATTTTTTAAAAATTAGACATAAAAATCACTAAACTCAATTTTTTAAAAGTCCATAATAATTTGTTGAGTGGGCAATATGATATACAGTGTTAGCTTTATGTTTAAATTTCCAAAGTATAATGAAAACAATGAATATTTTAAAGCTCAACTTACCATACATGGAAAATCCATGAAAAGGGATTACACCTAAAAAATAAAAACAGTATTTCTTTTCAATAAATAGTACATGTCTTGTTACTAGGTAAAATTTAAATGATTAAAACTACACATAGAAAGATTTCCTATTTTCTGCTTCAATTTTGTTCATGAATGTCAGAAAGAGTAATGTAACCAATAAAATGTCTCAAAAAATCCTTAGAAAAGCAAATTATATGTTTTCAAACATATAGCCAGTTAATTTTCTATTGATAATGTAGAGCAATTACAACTGAATACATATATATGCTTCCAAAAATCAGGATGAAAATATAACAAAGGAGATCATGGAACTAATTTTGAGAACTAATTACAATGGTCTCAAAGTCAATACATGGTATTTCTTCCAAAACAACTTCATTTTTCTTATTAGAATCCAATGTATTCAAGGATTAAGGAGCTTTCCAAAGCACTTCTTATAAACACCACTTTACAGAAAAATACCATGCGTGTTTAATGAACTTACTAAAACTTACACCACGGAGTAATTTAGAAGATATACTGGCAGGGATATGCTACAAATTCAGTACAATCTTTGGCAAGAACCATACACAAGTAAACACATCCTTTTCAAAGGAATACTCAAAGCCTAACCTTAGTATTCTAAACATCTTGTTATAGTCTGAGTGAGAAATCAGAATTTATACAGAGTAGGTTCGAAACAGAATTTCTGTAATATATACCACTATATTTCTAAAAGTGCACTAAATAAGTTTGCAAACACAATACAGAAGAAATCTGAGTTCACATCTTTGAAAAATAGTATGAAATGCTTTATTCATCTGATATACGTTCAGAGGCAAAAACCTGGCAATGGCAGCTCATCTAGAGTAAATTCTTTTTTACCTTTCCTTTTAAATTTTTTGTTTTCATTAAGTATTTTGATTGCATATATTAATTGCATACAGAAACTTTCTGTCACATATACACTGCAATTATGAAATCAGGATTAACATTTCCATCTCCTTAAGAATTTTATAAAACAATTTTTTATGACTATGTAGAGATAACTGTACATATTTATGAGGTATAACATGATTTTTTGAATTGTATACAGTAGAGTCAGATTCATTATGGAATTTTCATAGAATTGCAACCTGTATTTTGTACTAGGTCTTTCTCTTTACCCCCATATGTTGTTCATCCTCTCCCTTCCAGTGATCCCCTCCCCACTCATGATGGGTCTCCTTGTATTTTCTAATCTTAGATATATTCAATTGTCTGTACACACACACACACACACACACACACACACACACAAATGTGTGTGCAGGGCTAGGGTATAGCTCAGTTGGTAGAATGCTGCTCTGTGGTCTCTGAGGCCCTAGGTTTGATCCCCAGCACCACAAAAATGGGAGAACGACATGGCAGTCCACTCCCAAAGCAATCAGCCATAGAAAACATTGTGAAGGTACGTTATGAGTTGGACCTAGCTTAATAGCACCTAACAATAATATATATATATGTATTATATATAATATATAATATGTAATATATTATATATAAATAATACATATATATTATATATATTATATATGTATATATATATATATATATAATTTTTTTTCCTTTAAGGTAGAATACATTCTAAAAAACAATTTGGGTCTCAGTTTAAAACATGCCCAGCAACAAGGGGATGTGCTAATTTCCAATGCAACCAGTACAATTTTGGAATAGGTTTAATTTAGAGGAAGTTATTTCTCTTGCTGAGTCAAAATCTGGTTCCCTGTAATGCCCATTTTAATTCCTAGTTGTGAGCACAAATGTCATACAAATCTAATTTATCTTCTATAGCAGCAGTCCCCAACCCTTTTGTCACCAAGGACTGGTTTTGTGGAAGACAATTTTTCCATGGACCAGAGGTGAAGCTCAGGTGGGAGAGTAAGCGATGGGGAGTAGCTATAAATACAAATTAAGTTTGCTTGCTTGCCCACTGCTCACCTTCTGCCGTGAAGCCTGCTTCCTAACAGTCCTTAGCCCAGAGTTGGAGACCCCTGTTCTATAGTATATGAAAAATTTCAGAAATATTTGCTCTCTCCCCAGCCCCACCAGGTTGTCTGTTGTTGTTGTTGTTGTTTTATTTTTCTCTAAGACTATGAGTTCCTTGAATTGTTCTTCAAAAGATGCCTTCCAATTTTATTTTCTTCTCTACAGGCTGCGGTTCATAGTATTTAAAGTGGATGACTAAAACCACTAAGCATTTTTCTTCCTTACACATCCCACAGTTAACAGTGCATTTGGGCAGTTGATTTTGGACCTAAGTAAGGGATTAGATTCCTATCTGCATTACATTTCTTCTTTGTAGAATCATTCCAGTTGGAGATAACGGTTGGTTCTCATTTTGTTATGTAATGTATTCCCTATTTGTCCTTGTTCCACATTAGTGGGAAATTTGATATGGACATTATCTATGTCTTCATCTAGGAAAAATAAAAATGCTGAACAAGACAAGGTGAGAACAATAATTGTCACTAGGAACCTCCTTCCATGTTGGTATCAGTTCATTAATCAGCACACTGCTGCAGTAAGTAAAAGGCATGCCAGGTGTGAGCCAGCCTTGTTGGCTAGTCTGCTGTCACCTAAGAGTTTGATGTGTCTTTGGGTAAATTCCTAACTTCTCTAAGTTTCCATTCCCTTGTCTGTAAATCAGAGATAATGCTAGAAGCTACTTGTTGTTGTTGTTGTTAGGTGCTGTCCAGTTGGTATCCGACTCACAGCAACCCTTATAGGGTTTTCAATGGCTGACTGTTTCAGAATTGCCTTGGGAATGGATTGCCAGGTCCTTCTCCCATTTTTGCGGTGCTGGGAATTGAACTTGGGACCTCAGAGACTGCAGCACAGCACTCTACCAACTGAGCTAAATCCCAGCCCTGAACCTACTTAAATGAGATAATGGCTGTAGTTTTCTGTTGTTGCTGTTAGGTGCTGTGAGTCAGTACCCGAATCATGGCGACCCTATATACAGCAGGTGAAACACTTATTGTCAGTGCTTCTCTACTATTCATAGGGTTTTCAATGGCAGATTGATTTTTGGGAGTGGGTTGCTGGGTCCTTCTCCCACTTAGTAAAATTAAATGAGATAATGGCTGTAGCTTCGCCATTAATAAATAAGTAGCTCAGGACCTGCATATGTCTGTCAGTTTGCCGCACTGTGCGGGCTTGTGTGTTGCGATGAGGCTGAGAGCTCTGCCACTGGTACCTCGGATATGAGCAAGGTTACCCATGGTGGACAGGTTTTCAGCTGAGATTCCAGACTAAGACAGACTAGGGAGTAGGACCTGGCGAGCCACTCCCGAAACAACTAGTCATTGAAAACCCTACATAGTGCTGGAAAATGAGCCTCCCAGGCTGGAAGGCACTCAAAAGACTACTGGGGAAGAGTTGCCTCCTCAAAGTAGAGTCTACTGTGATAACGGAAATGGAGTAAAGCCCCAGGGTGCTCAACTTGCTGATGTGGCACGACTCAAAATGAGGAGAAACAACTGTAAACATAATTAATAATAGGAACATGGAATGTACGCAGTATGAATCTAGGAAAATTAGAAATCATTAAAAGAGAAATGGAGCGCATAAACATTGACATTCTAGGCATCAGTGAGCTAAAATGGACCGGCATAGGCCATTTAGAGTCAGACAATCATATGGTCTACTATGCTGAGAATGATAAACAAAAGAGAAATGGGGTTGCATTCATCATCAAAAAAGGCATTTCAACATCTGTCATGAAATATAATATTGTTAGTGATAGAATAATGTCCATACTCCTACAAGGAAGGCCAGTTAATATGACTATTATTCAAATTTATGCACCCACCACTAAGGCCACAAATAAGAAAGGGAAGAATTCTATCAAGTTCTGCAATCTGAAATAGATCAAAATGCAATCAAGACATACTGATAATCACTGGTGACTCGAATGCAAAGGTTGGAAACAAAGAAGGTGGCTCAGTAGTTGGAAAATATGGTCTTGGTGACAGAAATGAAGTTGGAGATCGCATGACAGAATTTTGTCAGACCAATGACCTTTTCATTACAAATACATTTTTTCAACATCATAAACGGAGACTATACACTTGGACTTCACCAGATGGAACATACAGAAATCAAATTGACTACGTATGTGGAAAGAGACAATGGAAAAGCTCTGTACAAAATGTCAAAACAAGACCAGGTGCTGACTGTGGATCAGACCATCAACTTCTCATATGCAAGTTAAACTGAAGCTGAAGAAAATTAGGACAAGTATACAAGAGCCATGGTATGACCTTGAGTATATCCCACCTGAGTTCAGAGACCACCTCAAAAATAGGTTTAATGCATTAGACACAAATGACAGGAGACCAGAAGAGTTGTGGCATGACATAAAAGATATCATTCAAGAAGGAAGCAAAAAGTTCTTAAAAAGACAAGAAAAAAAGAAAAGACCAAATTACATGT
>VMDO01039609.1:0-12569 GCA_007922755.1 Pedetes capensis
TTTTTTTTTTTTTTTTTTTTTTTTTTTTTTTTTTTTTTTTTTTTTTTTTTTTTTTTTTTTTTTTTTTTTTTTTTTTTTTTTTTTTTTTTTTTTTTTTTGTTGTTGTTTGGTCTGGTGTGGTTTGAGACAGAGTCTTCTTGAACTTGAGATCCTCCTGCCTCAGCCTCCCAAGTGCTGGGCTTATAGATAGGCACCACCATGCCTTGCCCTGAGGGTTATTTTCCTCTTTCTCTAGTCCCCTTTGTCTCTAATCCTTTATATAATATACAACATATACTGTAGAACTATTGAAAAAATTTCCCCTTCCACTGGAAACTTGAATTTCACTAATCGGTGAATAACTAAATGGTGAAGAATTCTTAATCTCATCCTTATTGTGTGGCAGATGAAAACATGTGTATCAAAAAAGAAAGTCAATATCAGAAAATTAAAATTTTAATAATAAGAGCTCATGTGAAAAGTATTTTGTGAAGTTAAAAAGAAAGAGAGAGAGAGAAGAAAGGAAAAGAAAAAAACCTGTTATTTGACCGCTTGTAATTCTGATGAGGGGCTGGGATTTAGCTCAGTTGGTAGAGCACTGCTCTGCAGTCTCTCAGGTCTTGGGTTTGATTCCTAACGCTGCAAAAATGGGACAAGGATGTGGCAATCCATTCCTGAGGCAAACCTGAAACAATCAGCCATTGAAAACCCTATGAGGGTCACTGTGAGTTGGACACAACTCAATGACACCTAATAACAAACAACAATTCTGATGGGACTTTGGGTCATTTTAATGGAACTGTCAATAATTTTAGCTCTGCCTCCCCTATCGCAGAGTAAACACATGACCTGTCTGAGACCCTTTATGCATACAACACTATGGACTCTGGAAAAAGAGGTCTCCTGAAATCCTCAACTGAATGGATTACATGCATGCTGACAGGTGTCTATCTCTACGTTAACAAGGAGTCCCTTAAAACAAAGCTAACACACATGAATGCAGAACCGATAAATAGAATAGAAAGAAACCAATTATTGTTCAAGCAACTGGAATCAGCCACGTATGAAGGTGTATAATCCCTAGACTTTTAAATTATGAACAAATAAATTCATTTTTAAGTATTTGCTTAATCTACCTTGAGATTTGTTGTTGTTGTTAGGTGCTGTCAAGTTGGTATCCGACTCATAGCAACCCTCTGTACAACAGGGGAAACACGATTGTCAGTGCTTCTCTGCTGTTCATAGGGTTTTCAATGGCAGATTGATTTTTGGGAGGGGGTTTCCAGGTCCTTCTCCCAATACCTTGAGATAGGTGTCTTCTTATTGTTGTTAGGTGCCATCAAGTCAGTTTCCGACTCATCATGACCCTAGTACAACAGGCGAAACGGCAGTTAGTGCTTCTCTGCTATTCACAGGGTTTTCAATGGCTGATTGTGTTTTGGGAGTGGGCTGCTAGGTCCTTCTCCCAGGCCTACAGCACCTGGTGTTCCCAGGCAGTCTCCCATCCCAGTACTAACCAGGCCTAACTCCACTTGGCTTCCAAGATCTGACTGGATTGGACGCCACAGTGGTACAGCTGCAGGCTAAGAGATGGGTGTCTAGCACACTTATAACTGTAAGAGTTAAACTTATCATAGACTACATAAACTACTTTTTAAAAACTATGTTTATAGAATAGGAGAAGGACATGGCAATGTATTCCTGAATCAAAACAATCACCCACTGAAAACACCATGAGGGTCGCTATGAGTCAGTCTCAACTTGACAGCACCTAACAACATGTTTATAGAGGATAGCTATTGCTTTGATCTACTCAGTATTCTCCTTTCCTATAGAAAATTGTATCTTTCTTATTCCACATTGTTCTGATAGAGCTGTCAATCACAGTACCCATTTATTCCCCATTCACTCAGGGTAGGCATATCACCTAGGTCTGTCTGATCTTAAGATCTGTGCTTCAAGATGGACACATGACCATACTGGGCCAATGAGTGTGTCTGTCTGTCTTTCTGTCTCTGGCTTTGTTTTGATTTGTTTTTTGTTTTTTGAGACAAGGTATTATTTATATAACCCAGGCTGCCCTGGAACTTGCTATGTAGCCCTAGATGGCCGTAAACTCGAAATCCTTGTGCCTCAGTCCCTCAAGTGCTAGAATAATAGGCATGCACCACCATGCCTGGTGGGATTTTTCTCTCAAAGCTCATATAGAAATCTGGCTTTTCTCCTAGGGCAGGAAGAATGTGAATTTTTATTTTATTTATTATTTTTATTTTATTTATTATTATTATTATTATTATTTTGCAGTGCTGAAGATCAAACTTGGGGCCTGGTGCATAGAATATGAATTTATAACTGTCAGCAATCAGGTTCCCTGACACATGGACAAAATCCACTTAAAGTAGAAGAGAAGAAGAATTAAGATACATAGAGAAGCAGATCAAATGGATGAAGCAAGAGTCTTTTTGTGCCTCTGGATTCAACAACACTTAATGGCAGATTCATCAACCTCTGTCTCATCTTTTTATTTTTTTTAAGTTAATTTAAACTGATCGCTCTTACTTATAACATAAAAAGTGTGAACATGATACCTAGTTCTGTGCTGTGGTAGTCACGTGCTCCATAGGGTTAGCTACCTAAACGTAAAATAATTAAGATTAAATGAAATTTGAAATTCATTTCCTCGGTTATACTAGCTACATTTCTAACTCTCAACAGACACATATGGCTATTGGCTATATCATAGCACAAAGTGCTAATAAGGAACATTTCTATCACTGCAAAAGGTTCCATTTAGGCTATGATATTCTAGTTAAGTTAAAATTTTATTTTTTTCTAAGTGTGGAAAAATGTAACAGTCAAAAGAATTGCCACAGGCCAATAGAACACAAATCTACAGGCAATTGGTGTCCCATCTCGTCAGATCTTGGAAGCTAAGCAGGGTCAGGCCTGGTTAGTACTTGGATGGGAGACCACCTGGGAATACTAGGTGCTATAGGCTGGGAAGAAGGACCTGGCAGCTCAGTCCCAAAATAATCAGCCATGAAAACCCTATGAATAGCAGAGAAGCACTGACAATAAGTGCCGGGCATGGCACAGTGTCAAGTAGTGTTTTGTTCTGTTGTACCTAGAATCTCTATGAGTCAGACTTGACTTGATGTCACCTAACAACAATAGCATGTGAGGATAAACTTGGAAAAAAGGTCAAACATACAAAACTTTGGACCAGTAAAATGACACATATAGCCTAACATGATGGTGTACACCTGTAACCTAAGCACTTGGGAAGCTGAGACAGGAAGATCACAAGTTCAAGTCCAGCCTGAGCACACATTGAGTTTGAGGCCCACCTGTGATACATAGAAGACCCTGTCTCAAAAACAAAAAATACAAACAACCCACAGAGAACAAACAGAAAAGAAAATATTTAACAATTTCTTTGTTGTGAACCACAAAGAGAACAAAAGCCTGAATTTTATATTTCCCTAACAATCTCTTAAAAACAAACAAACAAACAACAACAACAACAACAACAAAGCCAGAGTTCTGAGCAGGGGACTCGGAGAGGAAAAAAACTGAACAACTTTCTGACTAATCGGAGTCAAATGTTTATAGTTTCAAATGTACTAGTGGAAAATGCAGTGAAATCCACATTTGAGGCATAGTCTAAAGTCAGTTATGAGTTGAATACAATACGAATAAAAATTTATTACTCTTTACAGTTCCCTAAAATCTGAGAGTACCTGCTGTTGCTTTTAATATAGCAGTTGAGGAAATTATACAGGAGGAGGGGCACTATGGCATGCTGAAAACTGGCCTGGTAAGAAGGAAACCTAGTTTCAAGTTCTAGATGTCATTTACTTGTTGTATGATCTTGATCAAGTTAATTTGCATCTTCAGACTTCAGTTTCCTTATCTATAACAGAAGGGAGGATTAGATGGCCTCAAAGGTCTCATCATAGTCAAAAGTTTTATGACTTTATGAAGAGATACAAATCCAGGAAAAAAAATCTAGTTTTATTCTCTGAAAGAACCTTATTGTTGGGATTGAAGGGTAGCTCGGTGGTTAGAGGGCCTGTCTGTCATGAGCAAGGCCCTGAGTTCAATCCCCAGAACTTAAAACAACAACAACAAACAAACAAACAAACAAAAAAACCCAGCTAGAACTGATGGTTAAATTTTCATGAATTATGCAAATTATGCAAGATAGATGTTCAAAACATTTGGAGGGGGACCAAGGAGTGTGTAGCTTGGTGGTTGAGTGCTTGCTTAGCTGGATTCCATCCTCAGCACTGAAAAGAAAGAAAGAAGGAAAGAAAAAAAGAGAAAGAAAAGAAAGAAAGAAAGAAAGAGAGAAAAGAAAAACTTCTAATTTTGTGGGGCTTTGGCTTTGCTCTAAAGAGAAAAAAAATACAAACCTCACTTATGAAAATCTTCTTAAACTCCATAAATCCAAAATTGATATAAATATTGTAATAGCTTATAAGAATGAAAAAAAGTTTTCCTCGCACCAATATAGCTTAATCATACTTACGTGGAAGACAAAATCAAAAACATAACAGATTTAAACATCTCTTTGAGATAGATAATTTTTAATTTTTTTCTGATTTTTTTTTCAATATTTGGGGGTTGAATCTAGGATCTCCAACATGCCAGGCAAGTACTCTTCTACTGACTTGCATACACAGCCCCTTTTTCTTTTTTATTTCAAGACAGGGTCTAGCTAATGGCACAGGCTGCCTGTGCCTTGAACTTGAGATCCTTCTGCCTCAGCCTCCCAAGTTACTGGGATTCTAGGTGTGTGCCATGGTGCCCAGCTAATTTTTTTAAACTTTTATTTGGCTTTCTAAAATTTTCTGATCAAAATTAAATTATATTATCCTATTTTGTTTTATTTTATTTGCTTGTGGTACTGGGGATCAAACCTAGGACTTCACTCATGCTGGGCAAGCATTTACCACTGAGCTATATCACTAGCCCTATACTGACCAATGTTAAATCTAATTCATAGAGTAGTTATAATTCTTTCTGAAAATTAATATCAACAGATTCTCTCAGCAAAAGAAACAACAGAGTAAAGAAACAATGGGAGAAAATATTTGCAAACTATACATCTGACAAGGCGTTAATGTCCACAATATAAAAGGAACCCAAACAATACAATAGTGAAAAAAATAATAACAACAAAGAAAAACCATGAAAAATGAAAACAAAAAAAACCCCCAATCTGATTAAAATAGGTAGAAAAACAAACAAACAAACAACAATAACAAAAACCCTCAACAGACATAAGAAGACATACAAATAGCCAACAGGTACGTGAAAAAGTATCACTGAGTGTGGTGGCACACACCTGTAATCCTTCCACTAAGGAGGCTAAGGTTGGAGGATTCCATGTTTGAGGTTAGTCTGGTCTACATAGCAAGACTGTCAAAAGGAAAGAAAGAAGGAAGGAAGGACAGAAAGAAGGAAGGAAGGAAGGAAGGGAGGGAGGGAGGGAGGAAGGAAGGAGAGAGAGAAAGAGAAAAAAGGAAAAAAAGAGAAAAAGTAAAAAGGAGAATCAAAATACTCAAAATCACTAGGCCATCAGGGCAATGCAAGTCAAAACCATAATGAGGTATCACCTCAATCCATATAGGCAGACTATCATCAAAAAAAAAAAAAAAGATAACAAAAGCTGGTGAGGATGTGGAGAAAAGGGAACACTTGTACACTGTTGCTAGGAATGTAAATTAGTATAGCCATTATGGAAAATAGTTAGAGGTGCCTCAAAAAGTTAAAAATAGAGGTACCATATGATCTAGCAATCCCACTACTAAGGGTATATCCAAAGGAAATGAAATAAATATGTGAAAGAGAGAGCTGAATTTCCATGTTTATTGCAGCACTATCCCCAATAGCCCAAATATGGACTCAATCTAATATCCAACAACTGATGAATGGATAAAGAAAATGTGAGATATATATATATATATATATATATATATATATATATATATATATATATATCAGAATACTACTCAGTCATATAAAAATACTGTCACTTGCAACAACATGGATGAACCTGGAGGATATCATGCTAAATGAAATAAGCCAGATACAGAAAGACAAATACTACATGGTCTCACTCATATGTAGAATCTAAAGAAGTTGATCACACGAAGTAGCAAACTGAAGAGTGATTACCAGAGACTGGAAAGAGGAAGAGAGAAAAGGAGAGGCTATTCAACTGATATAAAATTATAATTAGAAAAGAATAAATTCTGGTGTTCTGTTGCACAAAAAGGTAACTACATTTAACAATTAAAATATTTTTATTTATTTATTTATTTTATTTTTGCAGTACTAGAGGGTTGAACCCAGTGCTTTACACATTCTTGCAAGTGCTCTACCACTGTGTTGCACCACTAGCCCCGCCACCACCTCCTTTTTCTTAGTCTTGAGACAGGGTCTCAATAAGCCACACAGGCTGCCTCTGGCCTCAAATTTTTGCTCCTCCTGCCTCTGCCTCCCAAATTGCTGGGATTATAGGTCTGCGCCATTATGTGCAGCAAAAAATAAGGTATTATATATCTGAAAATTGCCTGAAGATTGTGAATATTTCCACCATAAAAAAAGGATAAACATTTGAAGTAACAGATATGCTAATTGTCCTGATTTGATCATTACACAAGGTATACATGTATCAAAACATGACACTGTACCTTACAAATATATACAATTATTATGTTGATTAAAATTAACATTAAAACTTACCAAAAAAATAGATCCTTGATATTTACCCAAGGTTTCAACTATACACAAACAATACTAAGGTCCATGACATGTAGCCTGTTGTATTTTGTTGATTTATACACTTGAATCATTCAAAATGTGAGGCTGATTTGTGACGGTGAATTAAGCTATACCTGGATCAGCACTCATATCAAAGTGGTGTGTTTTCCATTCTAACATTCAGTAACCAACAAATTAGGGGCCTGCAGCCATACCACCCTGGCATCTGATCCTATCAGATCTCAGAAGCTAAGCAGTGTCAGGCCTGGTTAGTGCTTGGATGGGAGACCACCGGGCTTAGGACAAGGACCCATCAACCCACTTCCATAAAACAATCAGCCATTAAAACTCTATGAATATCAAAGAAGCACTGACAATAGTGCCAGACATGGCACAGTGTCGGGTAGTGTTTCATCTGTTGTACAAAGGGTCACTATGAGTCAGACCTGACTCAATGCCACCTAACTAACAAATTATATTGTAGGAGGCACTTTTGTGGGGAAAACTGTTCCCTCTAATGAAAGATAACTGCTAGGTTGCTAGGAAATTGAGTAATGACAGCCATTCCAATCATTTAAAATATGGATCAGCTAAATGACAGAAACAAATGTCATAAAACCAGAAAGGATCTACAAGAGGCTCCTTCTACTTCTATTTATTTATTCTTTTTTTTTTTTTTTTTTTTCTGGTACTGGGGATTGAACTCAAGCTCTCATGCTTGCATGCTTTGCAAGTGCTGGACCACTAAGCTGTCACCTCCAGCCTTTTTTTTTTTTTTTTTAACTTTTTGAGACAGGGTTTCGCTAAGTCATGCAGACTGCCTCTGGTCTGGAACTTGCGATCCTCCTGCCTCCGCCTCCCGAGCTGCTGGGATTACAGGTGTTCACCACCGCGCCCGGCTGTATTTATTCTTTATTATACTTATGACAGACAACTATTATAATAATGGAAACATCCTAGAATTCAACACTTTAGAAGTACAAAATATTCCCAATAATATCCAAATTTCCTATAATTAATAGTAAGGCTTAAAGTAATGGTATGTGAATTTAAATAGAATGAGCTACTTAAACCTTTGTGCTTGATCATCTCAGAGTCAGATGACATCAAAAGTGTAGATTTGTAGGGATGACTAAATAAGCTTAGAGGGCAGTACTTTTAGCAAGAGTGTACTATGATAAAAGAACACATTTATGTGCTGCTCAGTATAAATGAATATACTTTAATGTCAGTGTTTAAATCATAAATGAGAAATGTTACCTCTTTGAAATGGGACATCCAGTTTGCCAAGGTAAGGTGGGAGCTCCTTAAAAAGATATGATTAAAAACAGTTATCTCTAAAAAATAAAAAGTATTTTATTCTCTTATATTAAGACATAAAGCAAAATTCTCTTCTTCAAAAAATAAAACAAAATACTACATATGTTTCCATAGGATATCCTTTAGTACAACATCCCGAAAGACAAATTAACAATATAATTACTTTTGTCACCTCTATTCTTGTACTATTCTGTATTTTTAATACAGACTTTTTCTCAATAATATACAACAATTTCAGTAGAAAAAGGTCCAGAATAGACAATTCAAAGAAAATCACTAAAAATCTTTATATAATGACTTTAATGTCATTAATAATCAAAGAAATGCTAATGAAAATTTAATCTAAGCTGGAAAGGTAGCATACACCTGTAATCCTAGCATTCGGGAGGCTGAGGCAGGAGGATCCTGAATTCAAGGCAAGCCTAGGCTACACAGCAAGACCCCATCTTAAATGAAAACAGAGAGAGAGAAAGAGAGAGAAAGCTTTATTTTTATGCATAAAGATACTTAGTACAGTCTTATCTATCATGGTGAAAACTTAAAATTAATCCAATGTCTAACAGTATAGACTAGTTAAAAGTAACTATAAATCTGCTTAATATAGTAACTACAGCAATTTGAAACATTTGTGAAAAATAAGCATGGAATCTGAAAGGCTAAATACTGTATGATTCCAACTTCATGATTTTCTAGAAAAGGCAAAACTATGGAGACAATAAAAAGATCAGCAGTTGGTAGTGGATAGGGAGAATGGAGAGACAGTCAGAGTCCAGAGGATTTTCAGGACAGTGAAACTATTTTGTATGATAGCATAATAGTGGATATATATTATAAATTTGTCTAAACGCATGTACAACACCAAGAGTGAACTCTAATGGAAATTATGGACTTTGAGTGATCATGATGTGTAACTGTATGTTCATCAATTGTAACAAATGTGTGACTCTAGTGTGGATCTTGATAATGGGGAAAAAGGTACCTATGTGGAGTCAGTGGGTAGGGATGAGGGAACTTTGTATTTTCCACTTAATTTTGCTGCAAACCCAAAACTCTAAAAAATAAAGACTATTTTTTCAGAAGCATGAGGAAATGTTTATCATGCTATAATGTTAAAGTATTTAAAATACAATATACACAATATATAGTAATAACAAAACTGTAAAAAAACCCAGGAGGGTACACATGCAGATGTGTTAACATACAGATCCTGTTAACATGAGTTTGCTTTAGGTGGTAAAAGTAAGTATTATTGAATTTCCTTCCATTTGTCTGTATTTACAATAATGAGTATATAAACTCATATATATGACCAGATTTTTAAATGCTGTTTTCTTATACTTGAAGGCTAAATAAAACTAATTCATATCTTTAATTTGAATCAAATAAATTTAACAAGTTGAATCCTAGTAGCATTACATTTGAGGACTTATAATTTTATTTAGGTATTTATAAAAGTAAATCTCCAAAGATGTACAGTATAAAATCCTCACTGGAAGTCTAAATATTTCTTAATATTTTCTTTGACATTTATTATTTAATCACTGTCTTTTAAATGTCACTTGTTGAATCAGTATCTGACATTCATCTGCCTTAAAAATATTATAGGTTCTAATATCTGTTAGGTATTAATTTACCGTGCATTTATACTTACACAATACTTGAGATCACAGATGTTTACATTGACTCCAGTCGATCTCCTCAGATTCTCATCATGTGATACTACAACTTGTTCATCTTTTGTGATATGGCAGTCCAGTTCCAGCATATCAGTTCCAAGTGTAACTGCACTGAAGAGAAAAAAGAGAATGATACTCTGAAACCTAAGTAAACATTTAGGTTGCATACATCAGAATCAGATATAATAATTCAGTTACAAATGTGAAATATCCCATAATACTGAAATATCCCCTCAACATTATTCATCATGACTTGTTGATGTGAAAATATTCTAACTGATCTTAGAATAAGTGAAACATGATATCTCCTTTCCATAACTAGCTAATCCTTCACTCTGGTGACCCAATATAATGTTCTTTCTTTCTTTTTCTTTTTTCTTTTTCTTTTCTTTTCTTTTTTCTTTCTTTCTTTCTTTTTTTTTTTTTTTGCAGGCTTTGGGGGTTGAACCCAGTGCCTCACACATGCTTTGCAAGCCCACTACCACTGAGATGAACCCCCAGCCTATTTTTTATTTTAAGACAGGGTCTTGCTAAATTACACAGGCTGCCTTTGGCCTTGAACCTGCGATCCTCCTGACCCCACCTCCTGAGTCACTGGGATTACAGGTGTGAGCTACTGCGCCTCGCCAGAAATTAAGAGATTTCAAAGCCAGTTCCTGATATGCTATGTATTTGTATAACTTTGGGCAAGTAAATTTTCCTCTTAAAGCCAATATTCCACATCTATAAAGTAAAAAGATTAGCTTGACACTGTGGTGCCTGCCTATAATAACAGCTACTTGAAGGTTGAGGCAGGACAATTTCAGGTTTGTGCAATTCAGAGAGACCCTATCTAAAAAAATTTTTTTAAAGTGGCTAGGGGTGCATCTCAGTGATAGAGCACGTGCCTAGCATATACAGTACAAGGCCCTGAGTTCAACATCCCTGTACTGAAAAAAATAGAGAAGAAAAGAAAGAGATAAATAAATAAATAAATAAATAAGAAAGAAAGACAGGGATGGCTGCTTTTATCATTTTGATTCAACATGCTATTGGGCCAAGGTAGTAGTGCATGCCTGAAATCCCAGCACTTGGGAAGGCGAGGCAGGAGGATTAAATTCAAGGTCAGCCTGAACTACTTCGTGACATCTTGTCTTAAAAAAATACCATCAAAGTAAAAAAGTAAGGCAAAGACTGGGTGAAAACATTTGCAGTTACATATCTGAAAAGGGCCTGCAGCCATAGCACTGTGCCTTCTGATCCCATCAGATCTCAGAAGCTAAGCAGGATCAGGCCTGGTTAGTACTTGGATGGGAGACCACCTGGGAACACCAGGTGCTCTAGGTGAGAAGGACCTGGCAGCCCACTCCCAAAAAACAATCAGTCATTGATAACCCTGTGAATAGGAGAGAAGCACTGACAATAGTGTTTCACTTGTTGTAGGTAGGATCGCTATGATTCGGACACTGATTTGACAGCACCTAACAACAAACAACAATATCTGAAAAGGGATTTATATCCACAATATATAAAGAATACCTAAGACCTAACAACAGCAAAATAAACAATCATATTCAAAAATGTGCAAAGGATTTGGGTAGATATTTCTCCAAAGAAGATACACAAATGGCCAATAAGCACATCAAAATATGAGCAATATTACTAATCATCAGAGAAAAAAATCAAAACCACAATAAGATACTAGTTCATTCACGGACATTAGGATGGCTACTATAAAACAAATAAATGATCAAACAAACAAAAACCCCTACAACATAACAAGTGTTAGTGAGGATGTAGAGTATGTTTTTGGTGGGAATGCAAAATGGTTGAATAGGAGGTTCACCCAGGCTCAAACAGGATTGTTGAAATCTTATTTCTATGCACACAAAGTAGAACCACCATCTAAATGCAACTATTTTCCAAAACGATTAGAAGCAAAAGCCCAATGTGACGTTGTAATTTGATATATCATTTCTAGCCAGGACTTTAAACCTGCAACAAATTGGGTTTAGGTTAGGGTGCAGGTTCAATATGTTAAAATTTGGAGGGCTCAGATTTGATTCAGGTTTAGGTTTAAAATTTTAATCCTGTATTTAAATAGATGATTAAATTTTTTCAATTTTTTTTTCAATTTTTATATAGCTAATGATTTAAAAAGCCTGCAGCTATTGCCCTGTGGAATCCAATCCCGTCAGATCTCGGAAGCTAAGCAGGGTCAGGCCTGGTTAGTACCCGGATGGGAGACTGCCTGGGAACACCAGATACTGTAGGCTTGGGAGAAGGACCTGGCAACCCCCTCCCAAAAACTAATCCATCACTGAAAACCCTATGAATAGCAAAGAAGCACTGACAATAATAGTATTTCATCTGTTGTACGTAGGGTCACTATGAGTCAGACACTAACTTGACAGCATCTAACAACAATACATCAAGAAAAAAACAAAAACAAAAACAAAAACAAAGCCAGACCCGGTGATGCATGTCTGTAATCCCAGCAATGAGGAGGCTGAGGCAAGAGGATCATGAGTTCGAGACCAGCCTGGGTGACAGAGTGCAGTCCAGGCCAGTCTGGGCTACATGTTGTCGTTGTTAGGTGCCGTCGAGTCGAGTCCTACTCATAGCGACCCTATGTACAGCAGATGGAAACACTTGCCGATTCTGTGCCAGGCAAACCATCTTATTTATGTTTAAACCCATTGTTGCAGACACTGTGTCAATCCATCTGGTGGAGGGTTTTCCTCTTTTCCGTTGACCTGCCACTCTTCCAAACATGATGTCCTTCTCCAGGGATTGTTCTCTCCTGACTACATGTCCGAAATATGTAAGACGCAGTTTGGCCAT